>CAUYON010115380.1:0-16265 GCA_963573935.1 Arctocebus calabarensis | reverse complement strand
TATCAGTGGTTTCCTTCATTTCCTTGATTGTTTTCATCATCTGTATTCTAAATTCACTTTCTGTCATTTCTAACATTTCCTTATAGGTGGAATCCTCTGTAGTAGCTACCTCACAGTCCCTTGGGGGGGGGGGTTGTTCTGGACTGGTTTTTCATGATGCCAGGAGTTTTCTGCTGATTCTTCCTCATGGGTGATTTCTTTTATCTGCTTCCTTGCCCTAATTTTCCTTTGACTTCCTCTACTCTTTAAGTTGCCATACCTCTGGACTAGGGGTTTTGATGAGTCCTTTTGGTACAAGACCAGAAGGATGAGAAGACTGAAGAGCAAGAAAGGAAAAAAGAGAGAAAGAAAAAAAAAAAAGAAAAGAAAAGAAAAAGGAGAAAGGAGAGGGGTTGGGTAGATGCAACTATTGACAAAAAGAAGAGAGGCACAGAAAGAGGGAGACAGGAGCAATATAGGTGTACCATAGGGTACTTTGACCCAATATTAAGAACCCCCAACCTCTGGTGGTGCTGGGTTGGGTGGTTAGGTCAGGAGCTCTTTGCCAGCCTGTTTGGACACAGTACCCCACCTCCACCAAGGAGAGAGGAAAGACAAAAATGCAATAAATCAAACCAAGACAAGCAAACTGAAAACTTTACTGGCAAAAACCAAATAATAGGGGTAGAAACACTAGCAAAAATGAAGTTCTAATTGTTGAAATCGGCAACAATAGAAAATTATATTTAAACTAGAAAAATGAAAAAAGAAAAGAAAAACTAAGGAAACGTTTAAATTAAAAAAAAAAAAAACCAAAACCAAAGCAGTATATATGTCTTGCTGAATATTGTCTGGGCAACAGGTGATCTTCTGGGGTATGATATGTTAATCACAATGCTGATATGGATATATGAAATGGGGATTGGAGGCCTCTAATGATTTCTCAAACCCTGCAGGTTGGAGAGCCTAAATCCTCCTCAGCCCACTTAGAAGGCAGTTTAAGTTGCTAACTTGGGCTAAGTAGAAGCTTTCCCAGCAAACAGCTTGTCAGTGGGATCACTCCTTAAGTGGCTATCCACTTACCCAGTGTGCTATAACCGGTCTCACCCAATGTCCCTGAGGGCTAAGGCTGCAAGGCGTCTCAGTTCCCACCTTTAGGCTGCTCAGTCACTAGATTACTCGCTCCCACCCAATGCTTGCTCTGCCACCCTGAGGGTGGAGCTTGCTGGGGCAGTTCTCCTACAATGGCTCCATACAGCCCACAACCAAACACTGGTAAGTCCGTCTGGCTTGGTGGCTGAGTCTGGGGCCCTAGACCACACTCAAAGACCTCTGCACTCTTTTGCTTAAGTTCTTCCAAGGTAGTTCAACTGAGTGCTAAGTCCAAAAAACCCCATACAGCTCACAGAGAAGGCCTTTCCAGTTCGCAATCTCACTGCTGCTGTACCTACAGCTGCCAGGAGGATTAGACCGAACAAACACACACAACCACTCGCCCATTTTCCACTGCTTTTGCCTTCCTCAGGGGGTCCAGAAGTCTCGTGCTGTCTCCCTGTGTTCCCAAAGGGATGTTTCTAGGCAGATCCCACCAACCAGAGATGCCTGAAGTCTTTTCTCCCCAGTCTCACTGTGCAAGGAAGCTTGTACTCGGCTGCCATCTTGCTCCAGAAGTTCCCACAATAAAATGTTTTATATAGCTAGAAAGCGATTGAGTTAAGATGAAGCTGAGTAGCTAGACTTATTTTTGTACACTTAATTAGACATACATTAATTTATATTTTGACATTTCTTTTTAGTATTTAAAGCCAATAAATTATTTTTCAGTTTTCAAATATTTTCATAAGCCCTTAAAATTGCACAGGCCATACTGATACAGGAAATTGGCTCTGTATTAACTCTTGATCTCAAAACAATTCCAATTTTCAATCTCTGAGGATGCTTGCTTGTGGCAATATAACTCCAACCATAACTAATTTTTTGACACTAATGAAGTAACCAAAAGAAACAGAATATACACACACACACATATACACATACACACACATATATATACATGTATGTATGTATGCATGTATAGTATCTATAAATCTGGTTATAAAGTGAAATGTGTTCCAGAGTCAATGTACTACAACAGCAACTGCTAGTAATCAGAAATTTCTAGAATCGAGAGCAACAATCTTTCAGAAACAAGTTGCCAAATCCCTGATTCCTGTCAGCTTCTTGAAATAGGAAAATGCAGCAGTAAAAAGCAGGCATTGAAACAAATAACGTCTCCCTATTGCCATATACCAAAACACAATTAAAGACTCTCTGGGAATAACAAAGTCTTCTGTTAAAATTCAAAGCTATCTCCCCTCTTAAATTTCTTAAGCAGTCATTGCGAATTACTTTAATAGCATAATAAAATTACTTTCTTCCTAATATAGAATCATGGCTTCCAGTTGGATGTTCCCTTGGATGCTGGCAATGTATTTATTTTGTGATTAGCCTTTCATGCCTCCAAGCTTCAACATGAACATTTTCTATCTTCCTGGAAGATTTCGCGTCACTTCTTTAGCTAATAAAATGCCTACTCATCCTTTAAAGCCCAATTTAAATGTCATTTTCTCCACAGGTTCTTCCGGCTCCCAAAGGTTCTACAACTCATAGGCTTTTCTCTGTTCCCTCAGGATTTACCACATTTTATCTCATTTATAAGGCAGCATGTCTGTTGCCCACTACTAGAATATCAGGTCTGGAAAGCAGGGCATTTGCCATAATCTTATCTGTGTGACCATGCATCTAGCACACTTAAATTCATAAAACAAGTGATGTTTTCTCTACTATACACTTATGCATAGCATAAAGGGTGGCAATTATTCTATTAATTTTACCTAGAAAGTGAAGACCACAAACTGACCATTCGTTCTCCCACTTTGTGATAAAACATTTTTGAGTATGATTTTGGTTCGGTTAATTTTCTCATTTTTTTCATAATAGCTAATTGTTGGGCCTTCTGCTTGTCTCAAAGTCCCCATCACCATTACAGACAATGCTTCAACTGTATCATAAAAAGCTGCTAACATAGCCAAAAGTTTTTCCACTTTTAGATTTCTGGGACGTGTTTTGGGAGAAGATGTAGTTAGGTGAGTATAGCTATGTGAGAGCAAGAGGAAGTGGGGGAAAGGTTGATAGAGTGTTATGGGCCTTCTGAGAAAGTGAGTTTATGATGTTCAAAGATCACTCATTGTGTTGTTGATTTCTTAGGGAATAATCAACATTAACTTTCTATTATTATGGCCCTTTAGCTATAAAAATTAAGTAAATTCCATGCAAAGAATTTCCCTATTTAGATAGGAGGAAACTATTCATTGATAAAGATGAGAAAAACTTTCTAGTTTACTACTTCCGGTGAATCCTGGCATCACAGATAATTACTCCCATCAGAATTAACTACTGTAATCATACTAGTGCCCTCTGCTGTACATGTGCAAAATTACAGAAAATTATGTGTTTCTGATTTCAAGATTTATCTAGACATTCTTGGCTTTGGCGTTATCCAGAAGTAAGTCTTTAATAGCATCTTCTTTAATTTCAGCTGAAGAAACTTTTAACACATTGGGTGAAATTTTGCTTCCTATATTTCTGGCTAATCTAAACACAATAACAAATCGTGTGTAACAGGCAGTCAGAATAGGCCTATTATTGTACCAGCAAAAATACAAATTAAATGTTTTTGAAATAAGTAAGATTACTTCATGACAATTATTTAAAAGTCTGCCTTTCTTTTGAAATAATTATGTACTGATTACTTTCTATTGGACTTTCCTTTTGTATATCCTCCTGCGTTTATTTATGTCAAAGTCAATTCAGAGCTGCATAAAATTTTTCACTTGCTATGAGATTTAATAATTGTTTTATATGACATTTGTTTTGTGCTATTTGATTTGTTTCTGTGCCTTAAATTAAAAATTTCTGCTTCTGTCTGAATTTTATTAGCTGAAAATAATATTAGTAGGTTGAGGCCATAGCTGTAAATAGTCCTCTGTCAACCACTTATCTTTTTGTTTATCTCTCATTCCAGGTTATAAAATTGTAAGCATCTCACTTACCTTTAAATAATCATTTCACATGTTCAAAACAGCACGCTCCATTCAGATTTGCATGCTATATCTTTATTTTGTGAACTTTCTTTCTACATATAAAGAAATATTTAAAATAGCATAATTTAAAATGGAAAAAAGGATCTATTGATTTAATAATAATTGGTGAGTCTTGAAAATGAGTGTTTTGAGCTTATTTATTGCTATCTTGTTGTGAATTTTCTTCTTTCTAAATTACTGTACTTAGTTCATATTTATACATTTGTTTAGAGCAGGTTTACATAATGTACAAATTCGTTATTAGCCAAATATTTTTCTTCATTTTAAAGAACTAAATTTAGGTTTAAGATAAATAAATGGCCAGGAGCAGTAGCTCATGCTTACAATCCTAGCACTTTGAGAGGCACAGGTGAAAGGATCACTCAAGCCCAAAAGTTTGACACAAGTCTTAACAAAAGAGAAACTCCATCTTCCCTCCCCACCAAAAAATTTTTAAACTTAGTGTGCATGGTGGTACACACCTATAACTCCCGCTAGGCAGGAGCCTGAGGCAGGAGAATCATTCTAGTCTGGACAACAAAGCAAGAGCCTCCTCAAAACACATATGTACATACATGCTTACATTCACACATACAAAAATATGCAAATGTGTGTTAAAAAGTAATTATTTGTTAGATGTTAACTTTTCAAAGAAAAACATGACATATATGTGTGAAAACTATTTAAAAACTATTAAACTTTGAGACTATTTTTCACGTGTCTTCATTTAAGGCACATGAAAAACTATTTCACTATTTTAAATGTGTCTTCATTTAAAATTTGTATTCAATTAAAAGTTATAAACAGAACCATTGGACAATGGAAAAATAGTTTCAAAGTTTAACGAACATTAAATTGGATTAATTTTCCAATTGGGGAAAAAATAGACAATTTTGGGGTATAGCTGAATGCACAATGACAATCCAAAAGAAAGGAGAGCTAAGGTAAAGATAATGAAAATGGTGTTGGAAAATTTGTTATAATGACAGATTCTATTATTCAGCTAAGTGCTTTTACTTTGAAAATAGTTTTCTGTTTGGGTGCTTCAACCTAGAGGCAAATAACTAAGTAGAAGGAATAACCTTCACAAATACTGATATAAAATTTCTAGATTTACTGCTTTTCATTTTACCACATTAAATTCAGTTTGACAATAAGATACATAATATATTTAATTGTGGTAAAAGTACACTTGAATAGTAGCATGATCTATTAAAAACGTATTTGCATTCTTTGGGTTTTTTTTAATGTATTGAAACAGTTCGTTTTAGCAGAAAAGGGAGAATGCCAATTATAAAGTGGCACATGTCACTGTAATACTTCCAAAACTGATTAATTATTCTGGAAGGGAAAGAGTGGTTACATATATCCTTACTTTATGGGATAAACAGCAAAGACATATAAAAGCAGAGGTAGTTAGATACTTATCCAAATACCCACTCTCATTCTTATTCTAGGAATAGAACCCAGATGTTAGTGAATATGTACATATTATGTGTTTGTATGTGAAAGTAATATATCCAAATAAAAGACACAGACAACTTCCCTTGAATTGAGATATTGTCACATGCCTAAGTTCAGCCAATAGGTAGATAATTAGATTATTAGAAAATCTAATAATCTTAGAAAGATTCTTATTCACAAGAAACCCACTTCAGCTGGGAACACTGGCTCATGCCTATAATACAGCACTTTAGGAGGACGAGGTAGGAAGATTACTTAAGGCCAGGAATTCAATGCTACCTTAAGCAACACAAGGAGACCCAGTCTCTACAAAAAAAATTTTTTTAATTGCCTGGGAGTGGTGATGCACACTTGTAGTTCCTGTTACTCAGGAGGCTGAGGCAAGATGGCCTAAGTTCAGACATTGAAGAGCACAGTGAGCTATGATGATGTTACTGCACTCCACCACAGGCAACAGAATGAGACCCTGTCTCAAAAAGAAAAAAAAAGAGAAAAGAAAAGAAAGAAACTCATTTTAAATAATAACACATCAATAGGTTAAAATTAAGCAATAGAAAAAGAAAGATGCTTAAAAAAACATGAAAACACTAAACAAAAGAAAGCAGGAATGGCCATATTAATATCAGAAAAATGTAGAATTCTAAAAAAAAAATTACCAGGGATAAAGAGAGACATTGTATACTGGCAAAAGTGTCAGTCTACCAAGATTGAGTAGCTATACTAAATTTCTATGTACCTAACAAAATATTGTGACAAAATATTTAATTTAAAAGCAAAAGATTATAGAAATAAAAGTAGAACAAGAATCTTCTATTATTTGTGTATACTTCAACCTTCCTCTCTTAGTAATCATTAAAACAATCAGGCAGGAATCAGTGAGATTACATAAAACCTGAAACAACCATCAACCAAATTGACTTAATTGCCATTGTTAGACTACTTGACCCTCCCCCCTCAAAAAAAAGCAGAATAAACATCATTTTTAAGTGTTTTAAGTGCACATGAAACATTCATAAATATACTCTATTGTAGGTCATAAAACACACTTTAACAGATTTAAAGGATTTAAAACATTCAAAAATTGTTTTCTGACTTAGTGAAATTAAATGAGAAATCAGTAATAAAAATGTCAGAAAATCCCCTAATATTTAGAATTACACAATATATTTCTGAATAATTCATTGGTCAAAAATGAAGTCACAAAAAATAAAACTATACTAAAGAAAATAAGGATATAACATTAAAAATTTATAGGCTGTACTCAGGCAGTGCTTAAAGAAAAAAAATTATACCATGAAACGCTAATGTTACAAAGGAATAAAGATCCCAAATCAATAATCTAAATTTCCATTTTAGGAAATAAGAGAAAATAAAATCAAGACAAGAAAAGGAAAGAAATAAAAATAAGGTGATTTTACATGGAAAACCTCAAATTCACAAAAATCTCCTCAGTTAGCAAGGTCACAGGGTACAATATCAGATATAAAAAGATATTCAAGGCTCAGCATGGTGACCCCCACACCTGCACTCCTAGCACTTTGGGAGGCCAAGGCAGGAAGATCGCTGGAACTCAGGAGTACAAGACCAGGTTGAATAAGAGCAAGACCTGTCTCTACTAAAAATAGAAAAATTAGCCAAGCATTATGGCATTTACCTGTAGATCCAGCTACTCAGGACGCTGAAGCAGGAGGATTGCTTGAACCTAGGAGTTTGAGGTGGCTGTGAGTGAGGCTGATTCCATGGCACTCTAGCTTGGGGCAACAGAGTGATACTCTGTCTCAAAATTATATATATATTTAAATCAACTTACAAAAATCAGGAAAGTGACATCAGAAAGATGGAAGAATTGGAGTAACCAACATCTGTTCTACCACAGAAACATCAGTTCAAATAATTGTCCATACATGACAATAGCTTCACACAAGCTAAAGAATCCAGGTTAGAGATTATAGCACCTGCGTGAAGCACAGAAATGAGAAAAGATGCATTAAAGCATTAAAGAGGTAGTAAGAACAATTTCATATCACCCATATCACTTTTCCTCAAGCCCAGGCAGTCCAGCATGGACAGAGACACAGACATACCTTGGAAATAATGCAGGTTTGGTTTCAGACCACGGTAATAAGTGACTATCTCAATAAAATTAGTCACAACAAAATTTGTTTTCCCAGTGCATATAAAAGTTATATTTATATTATACTGTAGTCTATTAATTGTGCAATAGTATTATGTCTAAAAAAGCATATACCTTAATTAAAAATGGTTTATTGCTAAAAAATGTTGACGCAGAAACATGAGGTGAGCACATACTGTTAGAAAAATGGTGCCAACAGATTTGCCTGATGCAAGGCAAATGCCAAAGCACCAGGCTCATCCATAGAAACATAAGTTCCAGGCCTACATCAAAGGATTCAGGTTCCAGGCCTGCCTCTGTGGTCCCAAGCATCAGACAGGCTCCTATGTACTCAGGTCCTAGTCACACTCACCCAAGAGCAGTAAGCACACTTGTGGACCACACCAATTGACCTGCCCAGAACCTCTAGATGGGCTGACAGGTAAAGAGCTTTCTCTGGTTAAGGCAGTCTACAAAGACTGGAAATTCCTCCTTCCTTAAATGCAAAGACATCAATTCAAGGCCATAGGATCAAGAATAATTAGAAAAATATGACACCACCAAGGAAATAAAATGAAGCATGAATAACTGACCCTAAATAAATGGAGAACCCACATGAGCTAGAGAAGAACACAGATAGACAACTAAATAACAAGAGAAAAATACTACATGAAGAGAATAAGAAATTCAACAGATAGAAATCATAAGAAAGAACCAAGTCGAAATTCTGGAGTTGAATAATATAATAACTAAACTAAAAAATTCTATAGAGAGCTTCCACAGTGGAGTTTATCAAGCCAAGAAAGAATTAGTGAACTTGTAGACAGGTCATTTGAAATCACTGAGTCAGAGGAACAAAAAAGAAAAAAATACGAAAGAAAAAGAACAATGTCTACAGAACTATGGGGCACCATCAAGAAAACCAATATACACATTATGGAAGTAATGGAAAGTGGAGAAAAAAGGAAAGGTTTGCAGAGCTTATTTAATTTAAGTAATAAGAACAACAAAGTATCCAAATCTGGAGAAGGAAATAAACATCCAAATCCATGGAACTCAAAGACGTTCAAACGATTAAACATGAAGAGATGTTCACGGACACACTTTTATAATCTAATTCTCAAAAGTCAAAAACAAAGAGAGAACTTTGAAAGCAGCACATGAAAAGCAACTTATTACGTACAAGGCTACACATCATTATCAGCAGATTGAGCAGCAGAAAACGTGGAGGCAAGAAAGTGGGATGATACATTCAAAAGGCTAAAAGAAAAACACTACAATCAAGGAATACTATACCTGGGAAATAGGTTCTTCAACAATGAAGGCAAGATAAGGATTTTCTCAAATAAACAAACACTGAGAAAGCATCATCACTGCCTTACAAAATTGTTAAAGGAAGTTCAAGTTGAATAAAAGAGTGCTAACACCATGAAAACATATAACAGTTTATTACTCACTGAAAAATTAAACATATAAGCAAGTTCAGAACTCTTTGATATTGTATTGGTGGTACAAATGTCACTTTTAGTTCTAGTATAAGATTTATAGAACAACAGTATTAAAAATAACTAGAGGTACAGTAATTTGCTAACACATACATTATATGAAAAGTTGTAACTGTGATATTAATAACAAAATATGTGTAGTGAATAAGTTAAAGTAAGAATTTTTGTATGTAGTTGAATTTAAGTTTTTCATTTAAAATTATCTGGAATAAATATAAAACATTTTGTAAAAGCTCCATGGTAACCAAAAAGAAAAATCTGGAGTAGATTCACAAAAGAAAAAGAAAGAAATCAAAGTATACTATTACCAAAAAATATCACTGAATCAAGAAAAAGAAGGGAGGAACAACAAAGCAGTCAGAAAACAACTAACAACATGGCAACAATAAGTTCTTAATTATCAATAATCACTTTATGTGTAAAAGGTTTAAATTCTCCAATCAAAAGACATAGTGACTGAATGGATTAAGAACAAAAGATCAAATGATTTACTGTCTACAAGAGGCTCACTTTAGCTTTAAGGATACATAAGCTGAAAAAGAAACGATAGACCAAGATATTCCTTATAAATGATAACTAAATAAAAACTAGGGGTAGCCATATTCCTAACAAACAAAAAAGATGTGAAGTCAAAATCTGTTACAAGATGGCTCAGCACCTATAACACATGTTACATGTTACAGCACCAGCCACATGCACCGAGGCTGGCGGGTTCGAGCCCAGCCCGGGCCCGCTAAACAACAATGACAATTGCAACAAAAAAATAGCCAGGCATTGTGGCGGGTGCCTTTAGTCCCAGCTACTTGAGAGTCTAAGACAAAAGAATCACTTAAGCCCAAAAGTCTGAGGTTGCTGTGAGCTATGAAGCCATGGACATAGTGAGATTCTGTCTCAAAAAAAAAAAAAAATCTGTTGCAAGAAACAAATAAAGTCAAAGTTATTATATTTATAATAAAAGGGTCAATTCATCAAAATGATATAACAATTGTAAAGACATATGCACCCAATATTGAAGCAATGAAATATTATAAGCAAATATTAACAGATCTGAAAAGAAAATGACACAGCAATATAATAATAATACATGGCTTAAATATTCCATGTTCAACAATATATAGATTATCCAGACAGAAAATCTGTAACAGAATAGTAGACTCAACAAACACTGTTGACCAAATGGACCTAAGATACATATACAGAACACTCCATCCAATAGCAACAGTTTATATATTCTTTTCAAGCATACAAGGAAATTCTCTAGAATAGAACTTGTATCAGGCCACAAAACAAGTCTTACCAAATTCTAAAAGATTGAAAGCGTATCTACTTCAAACACAATAGTGCAAAATTAGAAATTAGGAGAAAAATTAGAAAATTTACAAACATGTGAAAATTAAACAATATTCTCCTGAACAACCAATGAGTCAAAGAAGAAATCAAAAAGGAGACAAAAATAGAATCTGAAGACAAATAAAAATGAAAATACAACATAAAACTTATGGAACATAGCCAAAGGAATTCTAAAAGGAAAGTTTGTAGTACTAAACACCAATCAAAAAGAAAAAAGAACTCAAACAAAGTAATGATATACTTCATGGAACTAGAAAAAAGAAAAAGAACAAACTAAGTTAAAACTTAGCAGGAGGATAAAATAATAAAGATTAGAGCAGAAATAAATAAAATGAGAAGAGAAGGAACAACAGAGAAAATCAATGAAACTGTGTTGGTTTGTGAGAAGAGAAAAGTGACCGATTTTTAGCTACACTAAAAAAGCCTCAAATAAAACACATCAGATATGTAAGAGGAGACATTATAACTAATGCCACAGAAACAGAATGCTCAAAAGTGAACACTATGAACAACTACATGTTTATGCCCAAATATTAGATAACCTAAACGAAATAAATCAGTTTCTAGACACATACAACCTACAAAAACTGACTAATGAAGAAATACAAAAATCTGAATAGACTGACAACAAATAAGGAGATTGAGTCAGTAGTCCAAAACAACCCCCAAAGAAAAGCCCAGGACCAAATAAACTCACTGGTGAATTGCCCCAAACATTTAAAGAAAAATTAATGCCAATCCTTTTCAAATTCTTCCGAACAATTGAAGTAAGGAACACTTTGAAATGCATTTTATAAGGCAAGGATTACTCTGATGCCAAGGCCAGATAAAGAAGGATACTACAAGAAAAGAAAATTATTGTCAAATAACCATCACGAATACAGATGCAACAATCCCAACCCTAACTTTGGTTCCACAAATAAAGATGGCCAGAAGAAGAAGAACTATTTTGCCATCAATGAAGCAGTGACCCTAGAAAACCACATAAACATTCACAAGCTTATCCATGGGTAGGGCTTTAAGTAGTGTGTCCTTTTAGCATGTAAAGAAAAACATGCTGTGAAGGAGACAAGGATTTCATATTTGCACATTAATACCAGGCTCAAAAAAGGAATAAGGAATATTCCAAACCATACTTTTGTGTGGTTGTCTAGAAAACATGCTGAGGATAAAGTGTCATCAAATAAGCTCTGTACCTGTGAGCTTGTCACCACTTGCAAAAATATATAGACAGCTAATGTGGACATGAACTGATGGTTTTCAAATAAATTTTAAAAACCACAAAAAATATACAAAAATCTCCAACAAAACAAACTGCATGCATCAACACATTAAAAGAATCATACACCATAATCAAGTGGGATTTACCCCTGGAATGCAAGGGTATTTCAACATATACCAGTCAATAACTGTGATACACTACATTAACTGAATGAAGGATTTAAAATAATAATTATATCAATAGATGTAAAAAAAACAAACATTTGACAGAATTCAACATCCTTTCATAATAAAAACTCTCAATAAATTGGGCATGGAAGGAATGTACCTCGATGCTGTAAAGCCTACATGTGATAAGCCCACAGCAATACTATACTGCTTACATTTATTAGATAATATCCCTCTTATAATTGTGTCCTGCCCACAAGAGGTGTATCATACACTGTGACCCCCCTATCCCCTGCACTCCTCCCTCCTCATTTGCTCATTCCCCTGCTCCCCTGTATTAGCTCATCTACTACCTTCATATTAGAATGGAGTACATTGGATTCTTGCTTCTCCATTCTTGTGATGCTTTACTAAGAAGAATGTGTTCCACCTCCATCCAAATTAATACATAAGATGTAAAGTTTCCATCTTTTTAGTGGCTATCTAGTGTTCCATGGTATACATATACTACAGATTGTTAATCCATTCCTGGGTTGGTGGGCATTTAGGCCATTTCCACATTTTGGTGATTGTAAATTGAGCTGTGATAAATAGTCTAATGCAAATATCCTTAAGATAAAATGATTTTTTTTTCTTCTGGGTAGATGCCTAGTAATGGGATTGCAGGATCAAATGGGAAGTCTAATTTGAGTTCTTTGAGAATTCTCCATACTTCCTTCCAAAAACATTTGGAAAAAATAATTCTTTGTTTTATATAGAACCAGAAGAAACCCCTGATAGCCAAAGCAATACGTAGTAATAAAAACAAAACTGGGGTATCACCCTACCAGACTTTTGGCTATACTACAAGGCCACAGTGATCAAAACAGCATGGTATTGGCACAAAAATAGGTACACTGACATTTGGAACCAAATAGAAAGCCATGAGATGAAACTAACTTCTTACAGCCACCTGATCTTTGATAAACCAAACAAGAACATACACTGGGGAAAACAATCCCTATTCAATAATGGCACTGGGACAACTGGATAACCACATATAAAAGACTGAAACTAGATCCACACCTCTTACCACTTACAAACATTGATTTAAGATGGAGAAAAGATTTCAATCTAAGGCATGAAACAATAAAAATCCTCAAAGAAAGTGTGGGGAAAACACTTGAAAATATCAGCCTGGGGAAAGATTTTATGAAGAAGACTTCTGTAGCAACTACGACAACCACAAAAATAAACAAATGGGACATAATTAAACTGAAAAGCTTCTGTACAGCTAAGGAAACAATAATCAAAGCAAACAGACAATCTTCAAAATGAGAAAAGATATTTGCATATTATGAATTGGACAAAAGCTTGATAAGTAGGATCTATAGAGAACTCAAATTAATCAACAAAAAAAGACCTAACAATCCCATATGTCACTGGGCAAGAGACATGAATTGAATCTTCTCTGGAGAAGAGAGATGAATGGCTAAAAAAACATATGAAAAATGCTCCTTGTCTGTAATCATCAGAGAAATGCAAATCAAAACTGCCCTGAGATATCACCTAACCCCAGTGAGAATGACCCACATCACAAAGTCTTAATTCTGCAGATGCTGGTGTGGATGTAGAGAGAAGGGAATAGTTTTACACTGCTGGTGGGACTGCAAAATTGTCTCTGCTTGAAGATAAAATGATCATTTATACAGAAAACCCTAAATACTCCTTCCAAAAACAAAACTTTTGAAAACTAATAAGCAAATTCAGTAGAGTTTCAGGATACAAAATTAATATATAAAGATCAGTGTGTTTCTGTCCACTAACAAACTCTCTAAATTTTTTTTTTAAATCTCATTCCTCATTTACAACTATATAAAGAGGAATAAAATATTGTATTTAGAAATAAATTTAAGCAAGGATATGAAAGATCAATAACTGAACACAATGAAAAAATTAATGAATGAAATTGAGAATGACAAAAATAACTGGAAAGATAAATTACATTCATATATTGAAAAAAATTAATACTGTTAAAATGTCCATACAAGACTTCCTGGGGGAACAGAGGCAAAATGGCCAATTGGAGCCAGCTTTCCACAGAGGCCCCTGTCCAGAAGGAGAGTTAAAGGACAGAAGTTTAGCAAGTAAGTTGATGGTTTGGAGTTGAGCCAAGATAGAAGGTTGAAGAATGCACATAAACACTGCTGAGATGAGCTGCAACCCCAAGGATACAAACAAAGGTATGAAATCCATCGCTAAGTGGACAGGAGTCCCCTCCCTCATGAGAACGGCTCACAGTATACTTTCTACAAATAAGTGAGCAGAGTTCAAACATCTTCCTGATTTATCCCATGCGATAAAAACCCTCTAAAAACCAGACCTCCTTCCCCTACTAGGGTGCCATGGCACTCTCCTGCCAGGCATAAAACTGTATATATTCTCCATCTACAATTCTGAACTCCTACAACTCCCCTCCACTCTCACCCCAAGGTCTGGAAGCCTGTGCCCCATGGAGTCCAGATTCTTGGGCATTTTCTCAAGAGGTGTGGACAGGGCGTGAGCTGTTGCAGGTCTGTGCTGATTCTGCAGCACAGGAGTAAGGAGTAAACGGTGGAAGGAACCATCTGGGAAAGGGAAAGGTGGTGCAGAGCAGCTGTGGCAGCATCAGGAACAATAGGGCTTACACTCCTGGGTATATTATGGAGGGACACTCCCTATCTCTCTGGGCAACCAGAAAAGGCTGGACATCTTCTCTGGTGGCAGACACTGGCAAAATAGATCTGGGACAGTAACACAGACCCCCGTGAGCAAAGGGTATGCCTGAGGCGGTATGGCCTGGACAGAGCGTGGTGGAATGGAGAATTGAAGACATGTGCGCAGAGATGGCAAACTCCCAGGGCGGGGCTGAGCCAGAGGACTGCTTTAGGTAGCCTAAGAAACACCTGGCCCATTAACTAAGGCAAACTCTCATTGGATTAAAGATTTAAACTTAAGACATGAAACTATAAAAATACTAGAAGAAAGTACAGGGAAAACTCTTGAAGGAATCAGCCTGGGGTAATATTTTATGAGGAGGACTCCTCAAGCAATTGAAGCAACATCAAAAATACATTACTGGGATCTGATCGAACTAAAAAGCTTTTGCACAGCCAAGAACACAGTAAGTAAAGCAAGCAGACAGCCCTCAGAATGGGAGAAGATATTTGCAGGTTTAAGAACCAGAATTCACAGAGAACTCAAATGTATTAGCAAGAAAAGTGATCCCATCTCAGGGTGGGCAAGGGACTTGAAGAGAAACTTCCCTGAAGAAGACAGGAGCACAGCCTATAAACACATGAAAAAATGCTCATCATCCTTAATCAACAAAGAAATGCAAATCAAAACTACCTTGAGATATCATCTAACCCCAGTAAGATTAGCCCATATCACAAAATCCCTAAACCAGAGATGTTGATGTGGATGTGGAGAAAAGGGAACACTCCTACATTGCTGGTGGAAATGAAAACTAAAACGTTCCATTTTGAAACATGTTTGGAGAACACTTAGAGATCTAAAAATAGACCTGCCATTTGATCCTACAATTCCTCTATAGGCATATATCCAGAAGACCAAAAATCACATTATAATAAAGATATATGTACCAGAATGTTTATTGCAGCCCAAATCACAATTGCTAAGTCATGGAAGTAGCCCAAGTGACCATCGACCCATGAATGAATCAATAAATTGTGGTATATGTACACCATGGAATATTATGCAGTCTTAAAGAAAGATGGAGACTTTACCTCTTATATGTTTACATGGATGGAGTTGGAACATATTCTTCTTAGCAAAGTATCTCAGAAATGGAAGAAAAAGTATCCAATGTACTCAGTCTTACTATGAAACCAATTTATAGCTTTCTTATGAAATCTATAACCCCATTATAGCTCAAGAAGAGGAGGGAAGTGGAGAGGGAGAGGAGGGGAGGGGGGAGGACACGTGGAGGGAGAGTAATTGGTGGGACCACACCTACGGTGCATCTTACAAGGGTACTTGTGAAATTTACTAGGTGTAGAATATAAATGTCTGAACACAAACCTAAGAAAATGCGGTGAAGGCTATGTTAACCAGTTTCATGAAAACATTTCAAATTGTATATAAAACCAGCACATTGTACCCCATGATTGCATTAATGTACACAGCTATGATTTAATAAAAAAAATAAAAGTCTTTAAGTATTGGGTGGTGCCTGTGGCTCAAGGAGTAGGGCGCTGGCCCATATATTGGAGGTGGTGGGCTCAAACCCAGTCCTGGCCAAAAAAATAACTGCAACAAAAACAACAAAAAGTATTGAGAGGCTACTGAGCTGACCGAGGCAGA
>CAUYON010115376.1:0-15926 GCA_963573935.1 Arctocebus calabarensis | reverse complement strand
CCACAACGCCCGGCCATTTTTTGGTTGCAGCCGTCATTGTTGTTTGGTGGGCCCGGGCTGGATTCGAACCCGCCAGCTCAGGTGTACATGGCTGGCGCCTTAGCCAGCTGAGCCACAGGCGCCCAGCCTACTTTTTAACTTTTTTTTTTTTTGCGGTTTTGGCCGGGGCTGGGTTTGAACCCACCACCTCCAGCATATGGGGCTGGCGCCCTACTTCCTTGTGCCACACGCCCCGCCCACTTTTTAAATTTTTTTGAGACAGAGTCCTGCTATGTTGCCCTCAGTCGAGTGCTGTGGAGTCATAGCTCACAGCAATCTCCAACTCCTGGACTTAAGTGATTCTCTTGCCTCAGCCTCCCTAGTACCTGGGACTACAGGCACTTGCCACAACGCCTGGCTAGTTTTTTGTTGAAGCTGTCATTGTTTAGCTGGCTGGGCTGGGTTCAAACCTGCAAGCCCTAGTGTATGTAGCTGGCACCCTAACCATTGAGGTACAGATGCTGAACAGATTTTAGATGTCATTCTGGGCATGGTGGCTTATGCCTGTAAGTAATCCTAGCAGTCTGGGAGACCCAGTAGGATGGATTGCCAGAGCTCAGGAGGTACACACCAGCCTGAGCAACAGCGATACCCCATCTTTACTAAAAATAAAAAAAAAAAAAACTGAGGCAAGAGGATAGCTTGAGTCTAAGAGTTTGAGGTTTCTGTGAGCTATGATACCCGGTCATACTACTCAGGGTGCCAGAGTGAGACTGTGTCTCAACAAAACAAAACAGATTTTAGATGTCAGCAGCAGCAGCATACGAACACATGTAAGCAGATGAGCAAGGAAAGCAAAAGAGAGAAGGCAGAACAATGTTTGTTTATGGTATCTGTGACTGTAGAATCAAGACTTGATTGGCCAATGGACAATTAATATAGATGGCTCTGAGGAGGTGTAAGGAATATATAGATATCATGTGCCTTCATAAATATATTGCCATTAGGATTGGATTAATCTTCAAGAAGTAGGGAGGACTTCTTTTATTTTTGTAAACCAACGCCATTCTGTATAAGTAGAATTTCTAAGGAAATAGTAAATGGCCATCCTGTACAAGGCTTCCAAAATGACAGACTTTGGATGGTAATGTGTAGCCACCAGGGGGTAGAAAGGAGTAAAGTATTTTCTTGTCTTTGTATGGATAGCCTGTGTTTTTTTTGGAGTTGAATATTTTTTATTTTTTCTCCTTGGCACTTGTTTTAGTCTTATTTTAGAACTAGAATCATCACAGCACAGCACCCTGCCCTGTATAACAATTTTAATATTTCTTTTTAAACACACTTTTCTTTCCTTTTTCTCTGCTTTTCCCTGATCTTTCACCATTTTATAGTATCTTGTTTTTCCGTGGTGATATTGGTAGGGAAGTTAAAATTTGAGGGTTATAGAACTGAGTACTGTATGTAATATTCCATGTATAAAAATAAAATAACAAAAAAGAAAATATATACAAAGCAATCTTTTTTTTTTTTTAGAGACAGAGTTTTAATTTATCCCCCTCGGTAGAGTGCTGTGGTGTCACAGCTCATAGCAACCTCCAGCTCCTGGGCTTAGGTGATTGTCTTGCCTCAGCCTCCTGAGTAGCTGGGACTACAGGCGCCCACCACAGTGCCCAGCTATATTTTTTTGTTGCAGTTTGGCCTGGGCCAGGTTCAAATCCACCACCCTAGGTATATGGGGCCAGCGCCCTATGCAATCAGCTACAGGCACTGCCTATATACAAAGCAATCTTGTATGTCTACATCACATTTTCAATCTATTGACTTTTTTTCATTTTTTTCTTTTTTTTATCTGTGTCAGCCTCCAAGGATTCTAAGTCCCTATCATTGCAACTTGACTGATGCAATATTAGACTTTAAACTAGTTTTGTTTTTTTGTTTTTGAGACAGAGTCTTACTTTGTTACCCTCCGTAGAGTGCCTTGGCATCATAGTTCACAGCAGCCTCAAACTCTTGGGTCAAGAGTTCAAGCAATTCTTTTTTTTTTTTTTTTGAGACAGAGTCCAGACAAGCTGTCACCCTGGAGAGAGTGCTGTGGCATCACAGCTCACAGCAACCTCCAATTCCTGGGCTCAAGTGAGTCTCCTGCCTCTGCCTCCCAAGTAGCTGGGACTATAGACACCTGCAACAGCACCCGGCCATTTTTTTTTTTGAGACAGAGCCTCAAGCTGTCACCCTGGGTCGAGTGCTGTGGCATCACAGCTCATAGCAACCTCCAGTTCCTGGGCTCAAGCGAGTCTCTTGCCTCTGCTTCCCAAGTAGCTGGGACTACAGGTGCCTGCCACAAAGCCTTGCCATTTTTTGTTTGCAGCCGTCCTTGTTGTTTGTTGGGCCCAGGCTGGATTCAAACCCGCCAGCTCAGGTGTACGCAGCTGGTGCCTTAGCCCGTTGAGCCACAGGCGCCAAGCCTCAAGCAATTCTCTTGCCTCAGCCTCCCAAGTAGCTGGGACTATAGCTGCCACGTCATCTGGCTATTTTTAGAGATGGGGTCTTGCTGTAGCTCAGGCTTGTCTTAAACCTGTGAGCTCAGGCAAACCACTCACCTCAGCCTCCCAGAATGCTAGGATTACAGGTATGAGCCACTGCGCCCAGCCCATCAAACTAGTCTTGCTTCCCTTCTTGCTCCTCTTTCCCCCACCCTGCCAGGGCTGGGTTTGAACCCCCCACCTCTGGCATATGGGGCCGGCGCCCTACTCCTTTGAGCCATAGGTGCCACCCCCTTCTTGCCCCTCTTTAATCTATTTTTGCATAAATCCATTTACCAGATTTTTTTTTTTGAGGCAGAGTCTTACTTTGTCACCCTTGGTAGAGTCATGGTGTATAGCAACCTCAAACTCTTGGGCTCAAGTGATCCTCTTGCCTCAGCCTCCTGAGTAGCTGGGACTGTAGGTACCCACCATTATGCTTGGCTATTTTTAGATATGGGGGTCTTGCTGTTGCTCAGGCTGATCTTGACCTCCTGACCTGAAGCAGTCCACTCCCCTTGGGCTCCCAGGATGCTAGGATTATAGGCATAAGCCACCGAGCCCAGCCATCCATCCTAATTCCTAACACCCTTTTCTAGGTCCAGTATGTTTCAGCCTCACACCTCCTGGTTTTGGCATTAGCAGTAACCACTGTTCATATCTTCTCATGGTTGGCTGCTCTTACCATTCTGATTTCAATTTATTTTTTAGAGACAGAGCCTCAAGCTGTTGCCTTGGGTAGAGTGCTGTGGCATCACAGCTCACAGCAACCTCCAACTCCTGGGCTCAAGCGAGTCTCCTGCCTCCGCCTCCCAAGTAGCTGAGACTACAGGCGCCCACCACAACGCCCGGCCATTTTTTGGTTGCAGCCATCGTTGTTTGGCTGGCCCAGGCTGGATTCAAACCTACCAGCTCAGGTGTATGTGGCTGGCGCTTTAGCCTGCTGAGCCACAGGCGCTGAGCCCTGATTTCAATTTAAATGACACCTCCCCAGAGACTTTGTCCCTGACATCTAATCTGGGGTAAGCCACAAGTCATTCTCATCAATCTCTTTTAAATCTGCGTAGTGCTTCATCTGACGTTTACTTATTAATCTTCTCTTTTTCCTCTAGAGTTAAGCTCTATAAGAACACGAAACTTGTCTATCTTTTTTTTTTTTGAGATAGAGCCTCAAGCTGTCACCCTGGGTAGAGTGCTGTGGCATCATATCTCACAGCAACCTCTAATTCCTGGGCTCAAGTGAGTCTCCTACCTCTGCCTCCCAAGTAGCTGGGACTACAGGCGCCCACCACAATGCCTGGCCATTTTTTGGTTGTAGCCATCATTGTTGTTTGGCGGGCCTGGGCTGGATTCGAACCCACCAGCTCAGGTATACATGGCTGGCGCCTTAGCTGCTTGAACCACAGGTACCAAGTCCATTTTTTTCAGACACAGTCATCCTCAGTAAAGTGCTGTAACATTATAGCTGACAGCGACTTCAAACTCCTGGGCTTAAACGATTCTTTTGCCTCAGCTTCCCAAGTATCTGGGACTATAGGCACCTGCCATGATGCCTGGCTATTTTTAGGGATGAGGTCTTGTTCTGGCTCAGGCTGGTGAGCTCAGGCAATCCACCTGCCTCGGCCTCCCAAGTGCTGGGATTACATGTGTGAGCCACTCCTCCTAGCTCCAATCTACAAATTCATGTATTTTTTTATTTTTTTATTTTTTGAGACAGAGTCTCAAGCTATCACCCTGGATAGAGTGCTGTGGTATCACAGCTCACAGCAACCTCCAATTCCTGGGCTCAAGCAAGTCTCCTGCACCCGCCTCCCAAGTAGCTGGACTACAGGAGCCCACCACAATGCCCGGCCATTTTTTGGTTGCAGCCGTCATTGTCTTTTGGCGGGCCGGGGCTGGATTCGAACCCACCAGCTCAGGTGTACGTGGCTGACGCCTTAGCCCGTTGAGCCACAGGCGCCAAGCCAAATCTCACCATCCTTTTTTTTTTGCAGTTATTCGCCAGGGCTGGATTTGAACCCACCACCTCTGGCATATGGGGCTGGCGCCCTAGTCCACTGAGCCACAGGCATCGCCCCGATTCTCTCTCTCTCTCTCTTTTTTTTTTTTTTCAGTTTTTGGCCAAGGCTGGGTTTGAACCCTCCACCTCCAGCATATGGGGCCAGTGCCCTACTCCTTTGAGCCACAAGGACCGCCCTACAGATAGATTCATTAATGTTAAATGACTTGAGCAGGATAGCATAACTAATAAGCAGAGACCTAATTCATTCATTCAGCTGTTGCTATCAATAAGATAGACATGTGCCTTCATGAAGTTTATCTTCTGGTGCAGGAGATAGATAAACAAAAATAAAAGTAAAAGGAAGGCAAAATACTTGCAAGTTGTCTTCTTTTTCTTTTTTAGAGACAGAGTTTCTCTTACTTTATCGCCCTTGGTAGAGTGCTGTGGCGTCACAGCTCACAGCAGCCTCCAACTCCTGGGCTTAGGCGATTCTTTTGCCTCAGCCTCCCGAGCAGCTGGGAGTATAGGCACTCGCCACAGTGCCCGGCTATTTTTTTATTGCAGTTTGGCCAGGGCCAGGTTCGAACCCGCCACCCTCGGTATATAGGGCTGGTGCCCTACCTGCTGAGCTACAAGCACTACCTAATACTTGCAAGTTGTGAGCAGTGATGTGAAGGAAACAAGACAAATCCATCTATGGAAAAATTATAGAACATTCTAGAATATGGCTTTGATTTAGGAACCAATGAATCAGTTCACTAGGAATCAATGAATCATTTCTTGTGCTGATTGCTTTCTTTGGCAATTTTCTTTGGCTTTTGAACTTTCTATGGAGGACCAGGAATAGGTAGAGAATATAGATAGGAGACATGATAAAGTAATGGGAGAAGATTCTTAGATAATGAGACCTTAAAGGCTGTTCATATTTTTCTTATAATGTATGTATAATTTCCCATTCTAGTTTTTTAAAGCCCCTCAAACAAGCGCTATGATGGCTGTTTGGTCTACCAGCACTTCTGAGAGAAGTTCTTTTTAGCTACTGTAGGCCAGATGTGAAAGTTTACAAAACTGCAGACCATATGCAGGAGTGGACAATGACTAGATCAGCATGATTAAAAGGGCACATTCATACTGAGGAGTAGAATTCTAGTTTAGTAATGGTTAGTAAGTATTGCTTTAATGCATTAAGTGAATAAATGTGATACTTTGCAAGCAGATGAGTTCTTTAATCTTTTTCCTGACCATAATGTAAGGTGATACAGAGAGCATGGGCTTAAGAGTTAGATTTTATTTTATTTTATTATTTATTTATTTATTTTGAGAGAGAGTCTCAAACTGTCACCCCGAGTAGAGTGCTGTGGCATCATAGCTCAAGCAACCTCCAACCTGGGTTCAAGTGATCCTCTTGCTTCAGTTTTTCTATTTTTAGTAGAGACAGGGTCTTGCTTTTGCTCAGGCTGGTCTCATACTCGAGAGCTCAAGCAATCCACCATCTTGGTCTCCCAGAGTGCTAGGATTACAGGTGTGAGCCACCACACCTAGCTTTTAAGAGTCTGATGAGGGGCTCACTTTACTTCTTAGCCAGATGAGCTCAGGAAGTTTTCTTCACCTTTTTGAGCCTTGATTTCTTCATCTGTAAAATTGTGGGAATACTATATCCATGGTGATGTTTTAGAAATTAGGGGTGGTGGCTCGGCACCTGTAGCACAGTGGTTATGGCACCAGCCACATACACCTGGGGTGGCAGTTTCGAACTCAGCCCGGTCCAGCTAAACAATGACAACTGCAACAAAATATAGCTGGGCTATGTGGCAAAAACCTGTAGTCCTAGCTACTTGGGTGGCTGAGGCAAGGAAATCTCTTAAGCCCAAGAGTTTGAGGTTGCTATGATCTGTGACGCCATGGTACTCTACTGAGGTCGACATAGTGAGACTCTGTCTCAAAAGAAAAAAAGAAATTAGGGGTAGTGAGCTCAAAGGGCCTTTCACATGGTAGATACTCCATCACTGGTTGCTTTTATTGTTCAGTAGTGAGCCACTGAAAGTTTTGGGGCAGAATAAAAATAATAATTCATTCTTAGTTTATGCTATACATTAAGAGCTTGATGTATATTTTAATTCTCATAACAGTGTTTTGCGAGAGAGAAGTTTATTATCTCCATTTTGTAATTAAGGAGACTGAGACTCAGAGAGATTCATTTTTTTTTTTTTTTTGGCAGTTTTTTTTGGCCGGGGCTGGGTTTGAACCCACCACTTCCAGTACGTGGGGATGGCGCCCTACTTCTTGAGCCACAGGCACTGCTCCTCAGAGAGATTAATTTGGCCAAGGTCATATAGTAATATATATACTTGAATATGTGTACTTATAGAGGTGGAGTTTAAAGATAGGCAGTTTGACTGTAGAACCTATGCTCTTTTTTTTTTTTTGAGACAGAGTCTCTCTTTCACTTTATCGCCCTCGGTAGAGTGCTGTGGCGTCACAGCTTACAGCAACCTCCAACTCCTGGGCTTAGGCGATTCTCTTGCCTCAGCCTCCCAAGTAGCTGAGACTACAGGCGCCGCCACAATGCCAGGCTATTTTTTTGTTGCAGTTTGGCTGGGGCCAGGTTCAAACCTGACACCCTCGGTGTATGGGACCAGCGCCCTATCCACTGAGCCATAGGCACTACCAGAACCTATACTCTTAAGCACTATACATACTAGAAAACTTTATGAAGATTCATTTGGGGACAATCTACAGGATAGGCTTTTTCTTTTTTTTTTTTGAGACAGAGTCTCACTTGGTCCCCCTTGGTAGAGTGCTATGGCATCTCAGCTCACAGCAACCTCGAACTTTTGGGCTCTCACTCTGGCTCAGGCTGGTCTCAAACTTGTAAGTTCAGGCAATCCATCTGCCTCAGCTTCTTAAGTTGCAGTCTGGGATTACAGTTGTGAGCTACCATGCTCAGCCTTTTTCTTTTTTTTTTTTTTTTTCTTGAGACAGAGCCTCAAGCTGACACCCTGGATAAAGTGCAGTGACATCACAGCTCACAGTAACCTCCAATTCCTGGGCTCAAGCGAGTCTCTTGCCTCCGCCTCCCAAGTAGCTGGGACTAAAGGCACCCACCACAATGGCCAGCCATTTTTTGGTTGCAGTTGTCATTGTTGTTTGGCAGGCCTGGGCTGGATTCAAACCTGCCAGCTCAGGTATATGTGGCTGGCGCCTTAGCCCGTTGAACCATAGGTGCCGAGCCAGGCCTTTTTCTTTTTTTGCAGTTTTTGCCCAGGGCCAGGTTTGAACCTGCCACCTCCAGTATAGGGGGCTGGCGCCCTACTCACTGAGCCACAGGTGCCACCTGGCCTTCTGTCTTTTTTTAAGACAGAGTCTCACTCTGTCACCCTGGGTAGATTGCTGTGGCATCATAGCTCATAGAACTTAAAACTCCAGAGCTCAAGCCATCCTCTTGCCTCAACCTCCTGAGTAGCTGGAACTATGGGTACACACCACCATGCCTGGCTCGTTTTTCTTTTTCTTTTCTTGTTTTTTAAATAAGACAGAGTCTCAAGCTGTCGCCCCCGGGTAGAGTGGTGTGGCGTCATAGCTCACAGCAACGTCAGCCTCTTGGGCTTAAGCCATTCTCTTGCCTCAGTTTTTTTATTTTTAGTAGAGCCAGGGTGGGAAGTGGGGGGAGGGTCTTCAATTTTTGCCCAGGCTGGTCTTGAACTCATGAGCTAACGCTATCACCCACTTCGGTCTCTCCGAGTGCTAGGATTATAGGTATGAGTCACCTCGCCTATCCTAGTTTTCCTATTTTTAGTAGAAATGGGGTCTTGCTCTTGTTTATGCTGATCTTGAACTCCTGACCTTACCATTTCGGCCTCCCAGCCTGCTAGGACTATAGGCGTGAGTTACCGTGCGCAGCCTACAGGGTAGGTTTTAAAGTTTTTAGTAAGAAAGAAAAAGAAAATCTTTAATTCATCATTGTCTTCATTTTATTTTATTTATTTATTTATTTTGAGACAGTCTCACTATATTGCCCTCGGTAGAGTGCTGTGGTGTCACAGCTCACAGCAACCTCAAACTCTTGGGCTTAAGCGATTCTTCTGCCTCAGCCTCCCAAGTGGCTGGGACTACAGGCACCCACTACTTTTTGTTGGAGTTGTCATTGTTTTTAAGCAGGCCTGGGCCAGGTTCAAACCTGACACCCTGGGTGTGTGTGGCTGGCACTACAACCACTGTGCTATGGTCTGCTGAGCCTTGTCTTCATTTTAGTAATCAGTGAATAACCTTATAGTACTAGTTTTTGTTAAGCAGAAAAAAAAAAATCAAGCGCCTGTCCTGCATGGTCTGTTTAAGAACATACTAAATACATTTAACTCAGAAAAATAGTATCCTGATAATTCCTTATTTAGATCAAAAGTAAAAAGGGGCTGGGTGCTATGGTTCACGCATGTAATCCTAGCAGGTTGGGAGGCTGAGTTGGGTGGATTACTTGAGCTCAGGAGTTCAAAAGCAGCCTGAGGCTTGACGCCTCTAGCTCAAGCAGCTAAAGCACATACAACGGAGCTGGCAGGTTTGAATCCAGCCTGGGCCTGCCAAACAACAATGACAACTACAACCAAATAATAGCCCGACTTTGTGGTGGGTGCCTGTAGTCCTAGCTACTTGGGAGGCTGAGGCAAGAGAATCTCTTAAGTCCAGGAGTTGGAGGTTGCTATGAGCTGTGATACCATTGAACTTTACCCAGGGAGACAGCTTGAGACTCTGTCTCAAAACAAACAAATAAACAAAAACCCAGAAATTAAATTTTCTTTCTGTAAGATATACTTGTTATCAATACTGTTATCCCTTCTAAATATATTTCAAGTTTATTGGATTCCACTTCCTCTCCCCCACAAACCCACATTATTTTGATTTGGGGACAAATGGGGAGACAGTGATTTTCCTCAACAGCCCAGTGAATTTTGTTTTCTTCTAGTTTAGAGACTAAAAACTGTTAAAAAGTCTAGGCATTTCTTTTTTCTAATTAGCCCTAATGTAATTAAACCAAAACAATGAAATTGAGAGTGTTTACCTCAGATAGTCCCTAACATCTCAATCAACACTGAGTAGTCCTATTTCTAGGAATTTTCTGTCCTTTCCTTCCTGTATTCTTTTGGGAAAATACTTTGGGGTAGAAAGCAACCAGCCAAATAGCAGACAAACAAAATCAGCTCTTTTCTGTTTCTCCACCAAGATAGGACAGGAGAGGGAGCAAGAACCTGCCATCAAAGAGAACTGCAGCTTAGGTGTGCCACTGAAAAGCACTTGTTTCTTGACGCCCCCCCCCCCATCCGCAGCTCTACAGCTCCTCAGAGACTGTACACTCTCCGCTTTAAATATAAATATATAAAAAACTTCCCCCTGTCTCTTTTTCTCCTCCTCTTGCTCTCTCTCTTTTTTTTAATTTCCTATAATAAAGTTTCCTATTGGATAAGGTCAGCTCCCTGATTTATGCCTGGCTCCTATTGGAAGCTCACAGGAGCTGACATCACTTAGGAAAGCGAGGGGGTAGGGCTGCCAGATCAGTTTGTCACCACCCAGACTCGCTTTCCTTTGGCTGGGTGCAACTTCCATTTTAGGTGTTGGATCTGAGGGAAAAAAAAGAGAGAGGGAGAGAGAGAAGAGCAAGAAAGATCCTGAAAGGAGGAAGAGGTGGCGAAAAATCAACTGGCTTGCTGGATTTGTCTTTCTCAGCACATTGGTGAAGCCTTGGGTCTCTTTCTTAAAGGACTTGTATTTAGAAGTCCACATTTGAGGTGTGTGCCTTTTTAAAAAAATATGTAAGCAGACGGGCAAAGGAGGATAAACGAAGTTGAATTTTTGTCCTACGGTAACCAGAAGGAATTTAAAACGAGAGAGTCTGTTATGCTGATGGGTGACTTTTAAGCAATCATTTTTAAATTTGTTCTTTCAGTACATTGGGGGCATTTTGTTATTTTATTATATTAAAAAAGTAAAATATATAAGACCTAGAAAAAACTTCTAGGTTGCTCTAATCAGGAAGTGGAATAGATTCTTACAGAGGGGTAAGAACAGTTGTGTAAATTTACCTTTTGGTGTGTTCTTTGATTTTGTGTTGTTTTTTTTTTCTGGATTAAGCTAATGTACTTCTGTTTTCAGAGCCCAAATCAAAAGTTCGTTTTTATTGGCATGTTGCGTGTGGGTTGGGAAAGGAATTTGTCCGAATCAGAAGCTAGTTATTCAGATGGTTCTAAATATGTTTCAAAACCTTTTTTTCCCTTTCATTATTGAATTTGTGGAAGTGAAAAGTTGCCGGAGCTTTGCAGCTTAAATGGTATTGTTTTTTCCCCCCCGAGAGAGTTTGAACGACCCAGATCGCTTTCAGCCCTGCTGTTCCTGGGTGGATCCGTCTTTTACTTTACCAGGTGTAATGGGTGGGAGCCCCATTCTGTAGTGATGTAGCCTCCCTGCTTTGCCTTATAAAAGAAAACAAATGGATCTATGTTTACTGAATTGCCAACCTCTTCCTCCTAAAACTACCTTTGATGGTAAAGATTTGTAGAGGTGTTGTATGTTAAATCTGTAAATAAGATAACATTTGGTTTATGTGCTTAAAGGGATAAGGAAATTCTAATCATGCTTTTTATTTCACCTGAGTAAAGTGGCAACACACCTGAAAATATTTCAGTTTTGTGCTTTCTGAAAGGGCCATGAATGGAATAAGGTTAGGTTTAGAGAAATTACTTACACAAACTTTAATGTTTAAAGTGCATTTGAGAAAAACAAGGGGAATTTTATTTTTTAAAGTTAAAAAGTTGAAAGTTGTTTTTTGGAGGTGAGTTTTTTATTTAGTTAATCTGCCATTAAATCAAATCTGTTAGAGCTGAAGGCTCATGACTGTGCTTTCATATCTTATAGTTAATCTTAAGATTGTTTTCGCAAATACATTTTTGCAAAAGTACTGATTCTAGATAATTATATAGCCAACTCATCAGCTGAAAACCAGAGTATTCTCTTCCTTCTCCTGTTGAAAATGCGAATCAGTGTGAAAATTATAGCTGAAGTAGATACTGCTCTAATTGTAACAAGGTGGGCCTTAACGTGTAAGCTGCTCATTAGCTTTAAACTTGTGTGTATCTTTAATAAGCCTCTGATTTTTGTTTCCCCTCCCCCACCCTTTTTTTAAGACTAGAAGATTTGAATTTCTTTTCTTGAAAAAGAAAACCTTGAAAATCTATTTCTTGAAAGATGATTTCATCCTTGTGAGGTTGTGGCTTCAGGAGCAAACAGAACTTTGTCCCTCCTTTACAATAATCTAGGCAAGGGCTGCAGGAAATTTTTGATGTCTGTATTTCATAATTATAGCAATTACTGTAAAAAAAATACAATGTGTACAATCTGTTGAGCTATAGTTCAATATTTCCCAAATTTTCTTTCAAATGTTCTCTCTGCCTCCTCTTAGGGAGGTTTCTTGATGGTTCTTTGGAGGGTTGGGCATATTGCTGTCGAGTGTCGGTTTCCTACTCAACCTTTAGGGGGAGGGATGAGGAAATCTGAAGGAGGAGTACAAAGGCAGTTTGAAAATAGGTTCTGGATGACTGAGTGGTGGTGATTTGGATCTAGCTTTAAATACTGGGCTTTGTGTAGCTGTAGTGAACATCCTACTAACTAGTGTCCAGTACTGTTTCCAAACTAAGGCATTGTTTTGGCTGCTGTGTGGCATAGAGCTTTTGGGGTGATAAGATGGAAGATTTGCCTTTAACTCATCTCCAGTGGTTCTTTTGAGAATTATAGTCAGGAGTTCTTATAAGTGAATCTTTGATTTTTTAATTTCTGATTTTCTTATTTTGGTTTTGGGGTAAAAAATGATGACAAGTATGAGTGGTGCAGATTTTCTTTCCTTGTTTGCCTCTTATTTACTGTTGGTTTCTTTGTTATGTGAGTAAGATAGTGGTCTTGTGTTCCATGTGAGGACTCTTTTGGGTGGTTAGAGTCTAGTATCTTTTGTGGGGTTCCAACATGGATATTCAGAGAGAGCAGAATGTATTCTCAGTAGGTGTAAAATTGGGATTGTTGGTGCTATTTAAAAAATAAAGAAAAGCTTCAGGTAATGACAGTCTACCCTTAGGTTGATCTCTAGGGATGGGTGAGATAGGCTGGAGTAAGCAAAGATCACTATCACTTGGAATAACAAAATAATTAGTTCTGTATAATTTATTGCTTTCTATTTTGATACCAATTGCCAGGACCTCCTGCCCGGCCCCTCCCCCATTTTTATTTTTTATTTATTTTTTGCTGTGTACTAAGCATTTTGCATAAACTGTTTACTTAATTTCCCACAACCCTCTTCCCCTTCTTAAAGGAATTTGAGCCTCAGAGAAGCTGAGGTTTGCTGAAAATCTCACTGCCTGTAAATGGTTGAGGGTTGGATTAACCCTGGTCTGTCTAACTACAAAGTCCATGGACTTAACCACTAATACACTGCCATTCTTCAGAGAGAAGGGAAACAACAGCTAGAACTGAAGTGAGCCCTTCCGAGAGGCTGGAGTGTTTCATCTTGGCACAGAGTCAGTACTCAGATTTCCAGCCCTCTTCTGCTCCCTACAACCACTTTTGGAATAAGATATATAAGATATCTATTTTCTTTTGTTGTTGTTGTTGCTGAGACAGAGCCTCAAGCTGTCACCCTGGATAGAGTGCTGTGGCATCACAGCTCACAGCAACCTCCAATTCCCGGGCTCAAGCGAGTCTCCTGCCTCTGCCTCCCAAGTAGCTGGGACTACAGGCGCCCACCACAACTCCTGGTCATTTTTTGGTTGCAACCGTGATTGTTGTTTGGCAGGCCCAGGCTGGATTCGAACCCGCCAGCTCAGGTGTACATGGCTGGTGCCTTAGCCCATTGAGCCACAGGCGCCGAGCCAGAAATTTATTTTCTTTAGGCTTGGCGCCCATGGCTCAAGTGGCTAAGGCACCAGCCATGTACACCTAAGCTGGCGGGTTAGAATCCAGCCTGGACTGGCCAAACAACAATAATGGCTGCAACCCCAAAATAGCCAGGTGTTGTGGCAGGCGCCTATAGTCCCAGCTGCTTGGGAGACAGAGGCAGGAGAATCACTTGAACCCAGGAGTTGGAGATTGCTGTGAGCTGTGATGCTACAGCACTCTACCCAGGGCGACAGCTTGAGGCTCTCTCTCTCAAAAAAAAAAAAAAAAAAGAAATCTATTTTCTTTAGAGGGTATGGGGAGCTGGATGTGCTAGAATGGATATTATTGTAATCTTTAGAACGGGGATATTTCCACATGTGCCCTATTGCTGTCCTAATTTCTTCTGGATTTGTCTCAAACTTCATTTGATTATCAGCAAAATTTCTTCTAGAGAATGTTCAGGTATGTAGTTTCGAATGTTATCAACTTGCAGGGTCAGGCTTATAGGAGATACTTCATATAATGTATTTATCACACTATTGAAATGATCTATTCTTGTCTTTAGACTGTGGGCTACTTGGGTATCGGTGCTGTCTTATCTCTGTATCTTTTTAGCACCTGTCTTAGTGTCAGGTACATACTGAGGTGTTCAGTATGCATTGGTTAAATAAGGCCCTTGATGGGAATCAGTGAGGGACTGATTTGTGGGGAAGGCTTGAAAGGAAGTTGAGAAAGGAAGCAAAACAACATAGATTAATAAAATTGCAATGTAATTTTGCACCTTTTAGTATAGTTTCAACCTTTTATCAGTCTTTTCCTTTCCATATTTAAGCAAAGTTTCTGGGAAATAATGGAAAATTTTAAGTTTTCGCTTTTCTTTAATTCTGTTTCCTTTCTTGGCAGGTAGACCAAAGAATAGAGTAAAAAGTAAGGGTCCTAATCAGTTCATTTCATGATGTAGGCAGCTGTTACTTTCAACCACTGAAAACCTTGTAAGTAGCCATTTTGTAGAGGAGAGAAACTGGTTACTTAGAACATATTAGGGCAACAGCAGGAAAGTTAGTGGTTTCTTTGCTTGTTAATAAAAACATTAAAGAGCTTATATGAACTCAGTGTTGAACTTTAGCGTTGCAAAGAAAATGCGTTTGGATATCATTGCATTTTTTTTTTTATAATTGCTTCTGTGATGAAACGTTCGGAGATTTTATTCATGAAGTATTTCAAGAAGTTTGAGTTTAAGCACCGAAACTAGTTCGAAACTAGTTTTCATGGGTAATTTAGAAAATAGTAATAAGAGACTTGTCTAAAGGAATGAGGTGTCGGTAATAAGGATGTGAATAACCACACATATTCTTTCATGTTCTCTGCTCTGAGAGAGGGTTAAATGCCATGAGAAGCTGAAATAGGGATTGCTCTGCCTAAAAAAATGCAGCTGCCTCCAAGGTTTCCAATAGACTTGATATAGGCTGGCAGATCGTAAGGGATTGTCAAGGAGGAAAATTGGGGTGTGTACTAATTCATTGTTGTATAATGTATTTTTTGGAAATAATTTTTTCCCCTAATTCTACATGGAATTTCATGTTGTTGATTGCTAAACTGTTCTTTGGTTTGTTTTTTGTTGTTTCTTTTGAAGACAGGCTCACTCTGTTGCCCCAGGCTAGAGTGCTGAGGCTTCTGCAGCCTAATGCAACCTTGAACTCTTGAGTTCTGGCCTCCCAAATAGCTGGAACTATAGGCATCCATCACCATGCCTACCTAATTTTTCTATTTTTAGTAAAGATGCAGTCTCACCTTTTTTTTTTTTTTTGAGACAGTGTCTCACTTTGTTGCTCTTGGTATATTGCTTTGGGGTCATAGCTCACAGCAACATTAAACTTTTGAGCTCAAGTGATCCTCCTACCTCAGCCTCCCAAGTAGCTGGGACTACACAATATCCAGCTATTTTTTTTTTTGAGACAGAGCCTCAAGCTGTCACCCTGGATAGAGTGTCATGGCATCACAGCTTACAGCAACTTCCAATTCCTGGCTCAAGCAACTCTCCTGCCTCTGCCTCCCAAGTAGCTGGGACTACAGGTCCCAGCTGCCACAATGCGCAGCTATTTTTTGTTGCAGTTTGGCCAGGGCCTGCCACCCTCAGTATATGTGGCCGGCACCCTACTCACTGAGCCACAGGTGCCACCCCCAAATAATTTTCTTAAAGGTGAGCAATAGGTAATTTGTAGTTTGGTCATGACTTTCAAAAAACATGTCCTATTTTGGGCAGCTCCTGTGGCTTAGCGAGTAGGGCGCCGGCCCCATATACCGAAGGTGGCGGGTTCAAGCCCGGCCTCGGCCGAACTGCAAAAACAAAAAAATAGCATGGCGCTGTGGCGGGTGCCTGTAGTCCCAGCTACTAGGGAGGCTGAGGCGAGAGAATCGCTTAAGCCCAAGAGCTGGAGGTTGCTGTGAGCAGTGTGACGCCACGGCACTCTACCCAGGGCGATAAAGTGAGACTCTGTCTCTACAAAAAAAAAAAA
>CAUYON010115373.1:0-26110 GCA_963573935.1 Arctocebus calabarensis | reverse complement strand
TCTTCCATTCTAGAGATGCTTTGCTAAGAAGAATATGTTCCAGCTCCATCCATGTAAACACAAAAGGGGTAAAGTCTCCATCTTTCTTTAAGGCTGCATAGTATTCCATGGTATACATGTACCACAATTTATTAATCCATTCTTGGATCGATGGGCATTTGGGCTTCTTCCGTGACCTAGCAATTATGAGTTGGGCTGCAATAAACATTCTGGTACAAATATCCTTATTATGATGTGATTTTTGGTCTTCTAGATATATACCTAATAAAGGAATTATAGGAGTGAATGGCAGATCTATTTTTAGATCTCTAAGTATTCTCCAAACATCTTTCCAAAAGGAATGTATTAGTTTGCATTCCCACCAGCAATGTAGAAGTGTTCCCTTTTCTCCATATCCATGCCAATATCTCTGGTTTGGGGATTTTGTTATGTGGGCTAATATTACTAGGGTTAGATGATATCGCAAAGTAGTTTTGATTTGCATTTCTCTGATCATTAAGGATGGTGAGCATTTTTTCATGTGTCTATAGGCCATGTGCCTGTCTTCTTTAGAGAAGTTTCTCTTCAAGTCCTTTTCCCACCCTGAAATGGGATAACTTGCCCTTTTGTTGCCAATACACTTGAGTTCTCTGTGGATTCTGGTTATTAAACCTTTGTCTGAGGCATAACCTGCAAATATTTTCTCCCATTCTGAGGGCTGTCTGCCTGCTACACTTACTGTGTTCTTAGCAGTGCAGAAGCTTTTTAGTTTGATCAGGTCCCAGCAGTGAATTTTTGATACTGCTTCAATTGCCTGGGGAATCCTCCTCATAAAAAATTCACCCAGGCCGATTCCTTCGAGAGTTTTCCCTGCACTTTCTTCTAATATTTTTATAGTTTCATGTCTTAAGTTTAAATCTTTGATCCAGTGAGAGTCTATCTTGGTTAATGGTGAAAGGTGTGGGTCCAGTTTCAATCTTCTACAGGTCGCCAGCCAGTTCACCCAGCACCATTTGTTAAATAGGGAATCTTTCCCCACTGAATGTTTTTAATTGGCTTGTCAAAGATCAAATAAGGTAAGTAGCTGGGTTCATCTCTTGGTTCTCTATTCTGTTCCATACATCTATCTCTCTGTTTTTGTGCCAGTACCATGCTATTTTGATCACTATCAATTTATAGTACAATCTCATGTCTGGTAGCATGATTCCTCCTGCTCTGTTTTTATTTCTAAGTAATGTCTTGACTATTCGAGGTTTTTTCTGATTCCATATAAAATGAAGTATTTTTTTTGAGGTTTTTAAAATATGACAATGTATTTCAAATTTCTAATCCTGTCTGCATATTTGTTTCCCTTCTTGACATTTATTGCATGTTATGCCTCTTTGAATTCTCAGTACCAACGCAGAAGGAGTAGAAATTAAGCAGCCTGTGGCAATTGTGTATTTCTTAGTTTAATTCATTAATTGCTATTTGTCTATCTGCCATATATTTTGATTTTTCGTTCACCACTTATAAGTGAGAATATATGGCATTTATTTTTCTGTTGCCTACTTACTTCATTTAGGATAATGGCCTCCAGTTCCATCCAAGTTGCTGTAAAGACATTTCATTCTTTCTTATCATTGAGTAGTACTCCATGGTATATTCACACCACATTTTCTTTATCCACTTGTTAGCTGATGGGCAATTAGGTTGATTCTATAGCTTTTCAAATTGTGAATTGGGCTGTGATAAACTTATTTTTGGATATAATGATTTCTTTTCCTATGGGTAGAGACCCACTAGTGGGATTGCAGGATCAAATGATAGATATTCTTTTAGTTCTCTGAGAAATCTCTATACTGATTTCCATAGAGGTTGTACTAATTTACTTTCAAACAAAACAGTGTTTACAGTCTTCCTTTATAATGCATCCATGGCAAGTTCTATTTTCTTTTTTTTGGGGGGGACTTCTTAATGATGACCACTCTAACTGGAGAAAAATGATATTCCTTTGTGATTTTCTTTTGAATTTCTCGATGATTGCTGAGTGATTTTGAGTGTGATTTCATATATTTCTTGGCCATTTGTATATATTTTCTTTTGTGAATGTCTGTTCATGGCATTTGCTCACTTTCCAATGGGGTTGTTTCTTTCTTTCTTGATGAGTTGTTTGAATTCCATGTAGATTCTGGATATTAGCCCTTCATAGGACACATTTTACAAATATATTGTCCCATTCTGTAGGTTGCCTATTTACACTTTTTTCCTGTGCAGAAGCTTTTCAATGTAATTAAATCTCATTTGTCTACTTGTGTTTATATTGAATTTGCTTTTAAGGTCTTAGTCATATATCCTTTGTCTGTCTCGGCCAGTGTCCAGAAAGATTTTTCCTAGGTTTTCTTCTAGGATTGTTATTGTCTCAAGTCTTAACTTTTAAGTCCCTAATCCATCTCAAGTTAACTTTTTATGTCGTGAGACACAGCGAACCAGTTTTGTTTTTCTGTGTATGGTTATTCAATTTTCCTGGCACAATATTGAACAGTGGTATCATTTCCTTGGTCTATGTTTTTGTCTTCTTTGTTAAGGATCAATTGGTTGTAAATAAATGATTTTGTTTCTGTGTTCTCTATTCCGTTTCATTGATCAATGTGTCTGTTTTCATGCCAGTAGCATGGTGTTTGACTATGATAGCCTTCTAGTATAATTTATGTGATATCTTCAGTTATGTTCCTTAGTTCTATAGTAATGTGATGTCTTCAGTTATGTTCTTTTTGCTTGAGATTGCTTTGATTATTAGGGCTCTTGTTTGATTTCACTTGAATTTTCAAATTATTTTTCCTAATCTGAAAAATCACATTGGCATTTTGATAAGAATGGTATTGAATCTGTAGATTTATTTGGGAAATAAGGTCATTTTAACCATTATTTCTTCTGATCCCATGAGCAGGGGATGTTCTCCCATTTGTCTGTGTTGACCATAGTTTCTTTCACAATTATTTGTACTTCTCCTACTAGAGATCCTTCCCCTTCTAGGTTAAATGTGCTTCTAGCTATCTTTTTCATTCAAATTTTCTAGGTCTATAGTTTTTGTTACTTTTCTATTTTACTTGACTAAATTCTTCATTTACTTATTTCTGCTTTTCATTATCTGAAAAAATACTTAACCACATTTTGTATTATATCTCATATACAGGGGATCCTCCAAACTGCCTCTAAGGTCACCATACATAGGGAAAAATGAGAAATTATAGCTAAATGTGCCTTTATTTACAAAATATTTATTGTGAAATTTCATTAAAAATTTTACAAAATATTTTCAAAATATTCTCTATATGTTGGCACCTCTTTGTAAAATTTTGTAGTGAATGTTTTGTAAATAAAAATCCATTTAGTTTTCATTTTACCATTTTCCCTATGTATGGCAAATTTAGAAGTGCCTTTTGGGACACCCACTATTCTGAAATACCATATTGCATTAATTGTAGATTTCTATAGCTGAAATTTGACATTGTCTTTGGTAAGAAGCTGTGAAGTATTTTTAATTTTTTAATCATTATTTCATTGAAATCTGCCTCACATGTCATATATGATTTTGTTTGTTTTCTCCAGACAGTTGGCTGTCTGAAAGTGTGATGTAATTCAGTGTAAACTTAACTAGATGAGAGGATTTATTAATTGATGGAATATAGATAATGATTTAGAAGTTAGAGATGAGAAAAAATATGGAAAAATTTTGGAGCAGGTCTGGTGTTTTTGACATTTGGTTGAGGGTAGGACAAAAGAAGATAAATTAATCCAAATGGGAGAAGTAGAAGTTGAAAGGAAAAAGGAAAGATCTTGATGCTTTCTCTGGTAATCTCTAGAAAACATGCATAGGAGTATCATAAAAGTGAATTACCTAATTTGTATAATTTACTAGTTATATACCATACTAGTCCAGGTTCTTTCCACTTCTTAAGTGAAAAAGTATGTTTTCCTTATTTTTCAGATGAGTCAGTCATGGAGTTTGAAGAGCACCTTGTATGTAATAATTGCTTTAGAATGGATGATTAAATGAATAAATATTTCAACTAAGTTAAGAGAACAGGTACCAAGAGAAGAATTAGAGGTAAGTGTCCTGGTCTTCTGACTCCTAATGCTATATGGTCTTTCCAACACATTATATTAACCCATGTTTTTCATTATTTCAGGGAAGGACATACTTAAACTTTCATTTAATAGGGTAGAGTATTGTTTCAGTTTCTGATTCTCCTAATCTTTAGAAGGAGAAAAAGAAATGGCCAAAGGAAGCACTGGTAGACACGAACAATGACAGCATTAAAGAAATATGTACTAAAGAGAAGGATCGTGGAGGCATTATGTAGGAGTTTCCAGAGAGTACAAATAATCTCATATGAATTATTACCACTTCATCCCAGCAATATACACACAAAAGGTGAAGATCGCTCAGCTAGAGTAATTGCATATGGTATAAGGATAGAAGATAGGTTATATGTGCACTACCAACTCCAGTAATTTGATAGAGGCTTTCTGGAATACTAAGTCGAAAAAATTTCAGAGGTCATGCATGACATCAGCAAGAAACGTGCCTGATTGATTCACAATGTCTTTCATAAATATGGAGGGAGTTGCAGTATTATGAATATCATAGATATCTTTGACTCTGACTTATGATTTATGTAATTGTTATAACATCAATTAGTGAATTATCTTGTCTGGCAGAAACTAGGGCATAGTTAACAATTTGTATTTGTTGAATTAATTTTTGTTAAAATAGCTCTTTATTTATAGGAGGGGTTAAAGATTGATGAGTTGCATATGTAGCTATCCAAGACTCTTGAGGTATGGTGATAGGAAGACATATTAGGAAAAAATAAAAGAATGTCATCCCACAGTGTTGCTCACTGTGTATCTCTATTGCCTGAAAGTGAAGAGGGCTAGAGAGATTTCTTGGTACCAAGTAAAGATGATTGACATTGCCTGAAATACTAGGAGTCAGATGAAAAAAAGTCTTTTAATTGCAGTACTTCAGAACAGTTCAATCCAGTCTACATTTTGAAAATTTGGGGGCTGCAGTCAATTAAATAGTACAAGAGAACTGGGTTAAACTTGTGGTTGATGTGGTTTCACCATTCAGTGACATGTGGGACACATTCGTGGGGGGAAGAAACCATCATCCAACTTTAGAATTCACTAAAACCTGTGGCTTTTGTGATTTGAACCCAACCTGAACTTTTTGGTGCAGTATCTTTTCTTCTTATTTTATTTTCTGGCAAGAGAACATATGTTTCTGTGTGTGTGTGTGCGTGTGTGTGTATCCACTTTAAAGTTTATAATAATCATTGCAAAGTCAGTTGGGAAATAATGTTTTTAAATACACTTTGGTGAGTTAACTGTAAATAGACTGATTTTAAGAGGATCAAATTTCCACTAAAATATATGAAGATTTAAAGATTGAAAGGAAAGATACTTGGAAAAACATAGTTCAGGTTTTACCCAAACCAGAACATTTGTTAAAATAGCTTGAAAATATTAAATGATCTCAAATTGTGGTCCAGCTCAAAACCTTAAGTTACATTGTTTCCCAAGATTCAGACTCTCTAAGATCCCCAAGCAATATAAGGTAAAACTATTTCTCCTTAGAGAAGAGAAGTTCAGATCTCTTATTTTGGTCTCCCTCTCATTCTTCAAACCACACTGGGACCTGTCCTTGGTTGGATAACATATAGGGCCACCATGCAAGTTCTAAGAGCCACCTGGGAGAAATGATTAAAATCATGTGGCCAAGCTCTTCAAAACATATAGAAAAATTGATATGCCTGTCCCTGTGGGAGGAAAAGAAATCTATAAGAATAATGACCTTAATGGAGCCGTGGTGTTGCTCGACTTCCAGTGTGTATTCTGTAGTGCAGCCAAATCTTCTAATCTAAAGAATTGTGGTGTTGGCCTGCAAAGGAGTGAAATAAATGCATGGGTTATTGGACATTGTTTGTGTGTGGTTTTGTGAGAATAGCATCCTTTTAAGTAGTATGCCTTTTTGCTATTTTATTCAGTCTATTGTATAACTCTATGTATTCAAAAAGGTATCATTTTAGTTTAATAGAGAAGAGAAAGCACAGGCTTTGGAGTTAGACAGATCTAACTTTGTCATTTACCAGCTGAGCACACTGGGGCAAACACTGTGCCTGGCACAGGCACGTGGTAGGGGGCTATGCCATTTCTATCTCAAAATGTTATGGTTGTGAGAGTTTGAGATTTTATATAATCTGGTATAATGTAGGTATTTAATAAAGGTTATAATAAGGTTTATGTTTTTGATCTAATAGCCTCAGAAAATGCATGTAAAAAAAATTACATTTAAAAAGGAATAAAATTTCCTCATGACTGTCACCATGTCTTATTTTCTTGTACTGGGGCCAGATTACTAGGCATTTGATTCAAAGGATACAAGAATAGAACCTCTTTTTCCTATTAAAGATTCTTTTTTTCGCCCATTGAAGAGTCTTGACAAAGCTGAGACAAGTTAGAAAACACATTAGGCTTCATCATAAGAAAAGAGAAATTAAGAGATCACATTGAGAATGTTCCTTGTCAGTGTTTTGATTGTGCAAGTGTTCACACATTGCTCTTCAGCTCCTCTGAAATACCAGACTGCTATGATATTCAGAAATCAGAAATGAATATTTACTTTTGCAATTTAACTTTTGAAATTTACACCACTGATTGTTTCCTCCATCAGGAAACAAATTCTATTTCAAATACTTTTGAATCTATAGTTAATTTAGCAACGAAGAAATGTTTTCTGATCTCTACAGGCCTCACTTAGACAAGTTTCTGGATATTGCTGATTGCTATGGTAAGTGTTTATCCATTTCAGAAGCTCCTGTAGGCTTAGGAATGCCTAATATCACAGTGCTTCCAGGACATGGCTGTATCCATATAGATTACTAGGCAGTATGTACTAACTTGGGTATTTGGAGGGTACATATGTGCCACACTTTTTTTCCACTCTGGAACCTTGGGTCCTAACAAATGAGCAGCAGTGAATGGTGATTTTTAATATAAATCTATCAGAGAAGTATGTTTTGGTTTCTTTTTCTTTTTATTAGTACTATTTGAGACTCTCATAGTTTATAGTTTCAATTACAAGAGACTTCTACCTGACTTTTCAGTCTCTTTTTTCACTCTTCTTATCAATTTGTCTGCCATAGTCATAATTACAATACGTCTATGACTGCCTACAAGGATTCTCTATTGCCTGCTATTGTAAAATTGTGGGACCTACTTAGGTGATTAAGAGCTTGCAATTAAATTTTTATAAATATACCTGAGTTACATTATAAAATCAATACAATATTGTTAAGGGCAGTCAGCTAAAATAAGAGTCTCGGGTAACCCATTTGAATATGCTCATGTATCTAAGCAGAGAGTGAGCCTCTCAAAAAGAGGGATTGTCATTCCTAGACATGTAAGAAAGAAGAGCTGTTAAATGTGTGTGTTGGAAATATGTAACCAAAGATTGTATAAGGAAAGGGAATTGACCATCCACTCTGGACTATTCCCATTCCTAATGGCAGAGACAACACTATCTAGGACGCAGGCAAGATATATAGAGTAGATATTAGATCTCATTGTCCATACCATCCTTATTGTGGGATGACACATCCACTAGCTTAATCTGAAGCCAGTGAACAATAGATTTGCCTAATTTTGCTTGTTCATATCCACGTTCACCAAGCAAATGCGTTTATTAAAAGTGTGCAAGGACGGTCTACTTTTATTACTTTGAAAAATTCTTTATACTTTTTCCCATAGAGATTATGTCATACTAATATAAATATACTAATCACTTTCCTATCCCTATAAAAATGTTGCTCTTGGAAAATCAGTAAAATTATATCTAATTATTATTTAGCTTATTGTGTTAGTCACTTGCACTTGGTTTCCTTCCTAAGAGTACTCCAAATTTATGCAGGTATCTATTCTTTTCCTTGTAGTCAAAGACTTCATAGAGGCTGGAAGCAGCCTACAAGAAGGAGGTAAATCAATCCTGATTCATCCATACTAAGCACTGATTTCCATATTCCATAGAAGCGCCTTGTTGAGGCTAGAAACAGTCCAGACCTGGTAGACATAAAAACATCTGTCTGGTGGATGTCAAGACAGATTCTCACTCCTACATCAGTTATAAAGAGAAACATCTTTTCCCCTTCTTAAAGGTCCTGTCTTCTGCATGATAATATGGAGTACTGCAGTGACCACAGAGGAAAGTTAACAAAGGATGGTAGAGAGATGGGAGGGGAGAGAGAGAGAGAAAGAGAGAAGCCTTGAGGATACCATAATCATTTGAATAAACTATTTTGGGAAACACTCTACCTCTGTGCTAAACCACATAATGTGAATTTAAAGCTCAGGTTTTCTATTATTTGAACTATATCATAATTTAAGGCAATATAGTATTGAGGTTAACAACATGGGGCTCAGAGCCAACTGTATTATTGTGAATCCCAGCTTTGCCAATTCTTCAACGCATGAATGTGGGGAATTTAATATTGTTGTGTCTTTGTCTCTTTATACTTGTTATGCAGACTAAAAGAATTAATATAAAGAACTAAAAATTTTTACAAATTATAAATTTTTGATAAATATTAAGAGAAGCAAATTACAGCAGAAAGCAATTGTGTCTGAGCAATCAGACTATAGAAAGAAAATATAGAACAGATATTTTAATTCTTCTATGTGTTTCTTATTTGAAAGAAATAAGTTGGCATCTTGGTATCTACTTCAGTTTTATGTATATTAAAGTTAACATGAGTCATTCTCATGAAAATCCTTTGGCACTGGCAATAATGAGTTTTTGAATCTTGAAAGTGGTGGCCTAGAAGATCCAACAGAGCTGCCATTACATATGCGTTTCCAAACCTCTCTCTGTGGACCTGTGCAGCCTGTGATGAGGTGTTCTCCAACCTCTAGTAAAATGAGAACACAAGAAATGAGTTGTTTTACAAGCCAAATTTCTAATTTAGAACAATGTCCTTTATTTTGAGATCATATGTGTTCTATATTTTAGTTTCCAGATGAATTTTATTAAACTTGATTTTTTTTAATTAAAACATGAAATTCTGAAGTTTTTATGTGGTTGTTCTTGACTATCACTGTTCAATGTGTTTTCTGAGCTCCATTTAGACGAGATTCTTCACTTTCCCTTTACCTACTTAATTAGAACCTCCACATCCTGTCAATGTCCCACCCCTCAATTACTTCTTAGAGGCCCCAGGGTGTATCTAATGGTGCTATCCCTCTGGAATCTTTGGTGCTGAATACCAAACCCAAGAAATACTGTCTGAGCTGCACCCCTGCAGGGTGGAGAGGGCCACTCCCATCTACTCTTGAAGAGGCTGCATTTTTCTTCTGGCACTCCTTTGGAGTCCGTTGGCAGTGAATATCAAGTTGAGAAAATTTCTCTCTCTCTGTCATGACCTCTGTCTGGTGGGTGTCAAGACAGAGTCCTTACTCCTACATCAGTTACAAAGAGAAACCTCCCTTCCCCTTCTTAAAGGTCCTGTCTTCTGCATGATACTCTGGAGTACTGCAGTGACCACAGAGGAAAGTTAGCAAAGGATGGTAGAGAGTGAGAGAGACTGAAGCCTTGAGGATATTGTAATCATCTGAATAAATACGCTCTTGAAACGCTCTACCTCTGTGTTAAACCACATAATGTGAATTTAAAGCTCAAGTTTTCTATTATTTAAACTATCTCATAATTTAAGGCAGTATAGTATTGAGGTTAACAGCATGCGGTTAACACTCTGTGTGTGTGTGTTTCTGACGTGGTCTAAAGCAGAATTATTTGGGACCTGCATTTTTTATTTGGGTTCAAATAGCAGCCTCTGTCATAGACTGATATATCTATTCTCTGCCTATGACTGAAATGAACTGCATGGTTAAGTTCCTTAGGCCTGGCACGCCCTCATCCATAGGTGAGCCATCCTGGGAATTTATTCAAGATCTCACGTTGAATGGCTATAGTAAAGCCACCCTTCACGACTACCCCTCTGTGTGTTTGAAATATGGCAATGGACGGAATATAATTTTTATCCAGATGATACAAATCCTTTTTTTCATTAGCTTGACAAATAGAGCTGAAGCCCAGCAGTTGGTGGTAGAAGCCCACATATCACTCAAGCTGAATCATTGCTATCATCATCATTTAGGAAGTTTGAGATATGGAAATAGTCCCTAAAGATCAAGATTGCAGTTTTTTCAATTATCCTTAGGAAAGTATTAATCTCTCTGGACCCCTGTGACTCTTTATGTAAAATAGGGACAATAATAATACCTTCTATGTAAACTGAGTTAGTATATTAGAAGGGTAAATAAGAGTGAGTATACAGTAAATCCTGCATACGCTTCTGATATTATGATAATGATTATTAATTGTCACCCTGCTTCCTAAGCAGCATACAGACACGTCTAATTGATTGAGCTAGAGTATTCTGACATCCCTTCTTTTAAAGACACACATAATGCTTTAAAAGAGAAACTCTTAAAATTCATTATGTTTTATCACTACATTTAAATTTTACTCTGAGAAGTTTCTAGACTTTACCAGATGAAATTTTGGAATGCGATATGTACCTAACTCAATGAATTAATTATAATAATACCCTATATTACTCATAAAATTGGTAACAGCATGATGTCAGATAATGGGCTATCTAAGCTAATAGAATGGAAAATTTTCTCAATCCTTCAGATTATCCTTATCCTGTCTTATTTACCCTCCAAGTGGCAGGAAAGTTCTGACTTTCTGATGTTGTACCTTTATTTAAGTCACAGCTCAACCTCACAGAGGCACAACTGACAATTCCAGATGTCCATTAGTCATGGAACCTTGGAGACAGACCCACTGAGCTGTGAACAGATCATAAAAGTGTGGTGCCACTATACTGAAAACATATAGGCTATTAGTATAGAGCTGAAGACAGCATTTGAATGTTAACTTAAAAATCAAAGAAGCAGCATATAAGAAACAATGAAATTTTTAAAAGAGAGAGAAGAAAAGACATTGAGGATAGAAACAAAGGTAAGCTGTAATGTATAAGAGAACCCAAGTTTTGTGGTCATATTACTGTCTTTGATTATTACGTGGGGCAGACTCATGCTGCCTGAAATTATGTCTAACATTTTACACCGGCAGATTAGACTAGCCAGAGGCTTGGAACCTTGTGGATTTGTGGCTTTTCAGATGTCCTCCTGTATTGGAATGTGTTTGTTTTTGCCTTTATTTGTTTTTAATAATAAAAAAAAAAACTTGAAGAAGTTTCTGCCTTGGTAGATTTTCTTTGGAATTCCAGAAAGGGCTCTTGAGGGTTCTGTGGCTCTTTTGTGATGATAAACCAAAGCTTTGAGCTTGTCCCAGTTAAAATTCCAGACACTAAAGAAGCCAACTTTAATTACTATTATTGTTTTCTACAGAACTGAGCCCCTTTCTGATTATTCAGGTTTATACTATAGTCTTATAAATATATTGCTTTTTATTTGGGCTAGGACTATAAAACAAAGCAAGGGAAACTTCACTATAAAGTTTCAGAGGTGCCAAGTTTTAAAGTCTACGAGGAATCTACCTGTGTTGTGGGGGAAAATATTGGTAGGAAAATGTTCAAAGAAACAGGGCTTGCAGTAAAGAACAAATTTTACAAAACTGTAGACAAGATTGTTACCCTGGGAGAAGATGGCAGCTGAGAGAAGAATGGATTCTGTGAAAGAAGAAATTTATCTCAGTATCTGAATCTCCAAATTGAGACATGAATTGATAATCATGGAATCTCAGAGTTGTAAGGAATCTTATTACAACTCCAACCTTAATTTTCTGCAAGAACCAACTGTATCTGGTTCCAAATAGATTTCTCAATTTCCCCTAAGCATATACCCTAGCAGAGATTTCACTATCATGTAAGACAGCCCTTTCCAATTGAGAAAAATTCTGACAGAAGTTTAGTCTCACACTGAGCCAAAAGTTATTTCCTTTTGACTTTAACCTACTAATCATAGCTCTGTCCTCTGAAGTTACTTCTTCTTTGATCGAGTACCTGCCAATTATTGAGTGTACCTCTTATTCTGCCCGATTCCCTAAATTCTTTCCTTGTCAAGGGTCCTAAAGTCCTACAACCATTTCTCTCCTTTAAATTAAGTCAAAGTGACATTAATTGAACATGAATGACCATGAACCATACTCTGTGGTAGGATCTCAGAATGGAAAAGTGATTTATGGTCTTCAGTCATAAGATTGCAACTGAGACCAGGAGACCGAGAGACATACAATCTTATCATTAAAGGACTTTCTAAGAATGTTAACTAGAAGCTCACACAGACTAGATCGTGGCCAAGGAGTGATTCAGTCTCCTCAGGGAAACTGGAAAATCAATGGCTAAACAATAAATTTTTTTAAATAAAAAAAATTAAGGAAAAGCATTTCAGGTAAATCAAAGTGTATGTGTAAAGCATCGCTGCATGAAAAACAAATTGTATTAGGAGAAAGGAGCACACAAAGTATTATGAAATTTTTGATATGAAGCTTGAATGAGTCCTGTAAGCACCCAGGATGCTGAACAGAGAGAAGCCAAGGGGAAGACAGTGGCCATAGCTGCTTCTGACTTGAAGAAACAGGAGGCAAAGAAGGTGGTGTATGCCCTTGAGAGAAGGCCTAAGAACTTTGGCTTTGCACTGCACATCCAGCCCTGGCTTTGGACAAGACATCACTGGCCTTGTCAAATGACCCTGATATGTCCGGTTATAGCAACAAAGAGCTATTCTCCATTAATTTCTAAAAGTGCTTCCTATGATTAGCCAGTTCACCAGTATTTGGTCCACACCAGACAACTACTCAGCTCCTTAAGCTATTCCACAAGTACAGACCAGAGACAAAGCAAGAGAAAAAGCAGAGACTGTGGCTTGGCCTAAGAAGAAAGCTGCCACAACTGAGAGACCACCTGTTCTTCAAACAGGCCTTAACATTGACACCACCCTTGTGGACAAAAAGGTTCAGCTGGTGGTGATCGCACATGATGTGGATCCCACCAAGCTGGTTGTTTTCCTGCCCCCCCCCATGTCAGAATATTGGGACTCCTTGCATTATTAAAGGCAAGGTCATATTGGAGCACATAGTTTACAGGAAGACCTGTGCCAGAGCAGTATTCACACAGATTACTGCAGAAGGCAAAGGAGCTCTGGCTAAGTTAGTGGAAGCTGTCAGGACCAATTATAATTACAGACATGATGAGATCCACCATCACTGTGCAGGAAATGTCCTGGGTCCAAAATATGTATCTCAGATTGCCAAGCTGGAAAAGGCAAAGACTAAGGAACTTGCCACTAAACTGGATTAAACGTGCACCACTGAGTGTTCTGTACATAAAAATCAAACATTCTCCTTAAACAACAACAACAAAAGAAACTTGAATGGACCTAGAGATTTTATTAACATAACCAACTAGGGCTATTTTCCTAGGGGCTATTTTCCAGTCTTCTAACTTATCTTGAATTTCCATCTCCTCTTAAAAATGTTTACTCTTTCTTTCTTAGTTTAAGAGTAATTCTATTTGATAAAATGATTTTTCCCTTTGGGTAAATATCCAAAAGTGGGAACGCTGGATCAAATGGTAGGTCTACTTTTAGTTCTTTGAAGTATCTCCATATGACTTTCCATGGAGGTTGTACTAGTTTTCACTCTCACCAAAGCATACAAAATGTACAAAGAGTACCTTTCTCTCTGCATTTATGCCAGAATCTGTTGTTTGGGGGGTTTTCAATAAAAGCCATTCTCACTGGAATTAAGTGATATCTCATTGTGGTTTTATTTACATTTCCCTGATGATTAGAAATGATGGGCACTTTTTAGATGTTTTTGGCCATTAGTCTATCTTCTTTTGAAAAATCCATTCATGTCTTTTGCCCACTTTCTAATGGGTTGTTTGATTTTTTCTCTTGCTGATTTGCTTGAGTTCTATATAGATTTATCAGCTCTTTATGGTTTGTATAGAATGCAAATATTTTTTTCCCATTCTGTAGTTTATCTATTCACTCTACTATTTCCTTAGCTATGCAGAAGCTTTTTGATTTAACTAGATCCTATTTGTTAATTTTTGTTGCTATGATTGCATTTGTGGTTTTCTTCATTAACGTCATTTAACTTCTCCATTAACTTTTAAAAGTGCCTCCTATGATTAGTCAGTTCATCAGTGTTTGGTCCACACCAAACACCTACTCATCTCCTTTAGCTGTCCCACAAGTATAGAAGTAAATAAACTTTTGCCTGGGCCCATGTCTATAGCAGTTTTGCAGTTTATAATCTGTACAGTTTTATGACTTAAGTTTAATTATGTTATCCATCATATATTAACTTTTGTGAGTGGTAAGAGGTACTAATCTTGTTTTAATTTTTTCTACTTGTGGCTATATAATTTTCCCAGCATCATTTCTTGAATAGGGATTATTTCCCCCAGTGTATGCTATTGTCTGCTTTGTCAAAGATCAAATGACAATATAAGGATGGTTTTATATCTGGTTTTTCTCCTTGAACATTGGTCTATGGTCTATGTCTGTGTTCTTGTGTCAATATCATGCTGTTTTTATTACTATAGCCTTGTTTATAGCTTGAAGTCTGATAGAGTAATGCCTTCTGATTTGTCCTTTTTGCTTAAGGTTGTTTTTGCTATTTGGGCACTTTCATGATTCCGTGTGAAATGTGGAATTATTTTTTCTAGATCTGTGAAAAGTGAAGTTGGTAATGTAATGGGGATTATTTTGTATGAATAAATTACTTTGGGTAGGATAGACATTTTAACAATGTTGGTTCTGCTGATTCATGCTCATGGTATATTTTTCCATTTGTTTACATCTTCTGTGATTTCCTTCCTCTGAAATTCATAGTTCTCTCTACAGAGGTCTTTTACCCCTTTGGTTAAATATTATTTCTAGGTATTTCATTTCCTTTGTTGCTGCAGTGAAAGATATTGAGTCTTTGATTTGATTCTCAGCTTCACTGTTGCATGGTGAAGGAATGGTATATAGGAACTGGTGTATAGGAATGGTATTGATTTGTCTGCACAAAACATAATCACAAAGGTATGAATTCATCCAACCACCCAATAGTACCCGAGTGGATTTATGAAATGTAGTATATATTCTGTGGAGTACTACTAGTCAGTCATAAAAAAAAGTGGACTAAAACCTTCTGTAACAACTTGGATGTAAAAGGAAACCATTATTCTAAATGACGTATCACCAGAATGGAAAAACAAACACCACATATACTAATTATTAAAAGGGGATTTATCAATCAACACTCATGTGCACATTTGGTAGTACTATGCAAAACTCAACAGAAAGCAAGCAAGTGCAACGTAGTAGGAAGAGAGAGGTACATTCACACCTATTGGGTAAAACACACACTGTCCAAGTTATTGACACACTTACAACTTTGGTTCAAACTGTACAAAAGCAATTTATGTAACCAAAACATTTTTATCCCCATGAAATTCTGAAATAAACAAAGAGGAGTAATTTTTCTCCACAAGGAAAATAGTAAAATAGAATAAGAATTGAGAATTTTGGTTTTTCACCAGAACACTCTCCTACTCTAATTTACTGGTTTCTCCCTCTCTTTTCCTGATTCTTATACCCCAAATATATTTCAAATACTTCCATTCTTTGGATACTTATCTAATCAAAGGCTTTATTCTTGCTAAAACTATTCTATTTCTACTCTTCCACTCTGATTCTTTACCCTTTCAGTATTTTTTGTTTGTCAATTAACAATGTTCATTGAAAGAGTTAACCATGCTTATTTTAGTTGAAAATAATATTTATTTATAATTGTTGATCACTGTTCCTAGAGCTTTAGATAAATTATTTCATTCAATCTTTGTAATAGCCCTACAAGATGATTATTACTATTATTCAAAATTCCCAGATGAAGAAAGCGGTTCTGAGAGGACAAGCAATTTAACCACAAAATTTCATTTCACTCTAGCTTTTGTATCCAATCCATTGTATTGAAAACACCGCAATTTTTAGATCCTTCCTATTTTAGCAACTTCACTTTAGTGATAATTGAAAGTGAGAAAACTCCATTTTTATTCCCCTGTTGTCTACCTTTTCCCCCATATACTATAGCCTATAAATAAGGCCACAGCTATGTAAAAAACCTTTTTCTCTAAAAAATATTAAAATCCCATTTCTGGTTTTAGTCAAGTGCTCACTGGACACCACCTGAATAACCCCTTATGCATTCTCTCTAGTGAAGTCTATAGATGTATCCTACAAATATGAACTGAAACTGGAGATTCTTTGAATAGTTAGTGTAATTTAAATAAATTTTTTTGGAATTCACGGTTCTTTTTTATAAATGATTTCTTATATTAAGACTTATGAACAAATTGAGAATGGTCAAGGACATATGAGAATTTAAACTTAAAGTTTTCAAGAAGATTATAAAAGCAAATGTGAATCATCTTCATTAACTTGAAATTCAATATTTTTCGTTTTTTGTGCTGATTTTCCAATTCCAGAATCCTAAGCCCTCACCCAGCCCCTGAGTGACTTTTGGGCAGCCACAGATCTTACCAGTCACTTCAGCTTTTAAATACCTTGGCCATTACTTTAGACCTAAAAATAACTAGAGCTTGGGATCATCATAAAAATTTGTTGGCAGATGCTAAATACACAAATGGGAAATTCTGTAACATTAGTTTTTATAAGTTGTAAAAAATGTGTTTTGTCAAAGTAAAAGGCATACTTAGGAGACTTCTGTGGATAAAAAGGATGGCGACTTATTAGAAGGCATCAAGGGGAAATTGAACTGGAAGAAGAACAAACAGAAGCAAAGTTGGAGACTTTGTTAAAGCAAAGTACACTTGTTATTAGTTTGCATGATATAAATCTTTTGGAAGAAAAGTAAGCTCACAAAAACAGGCCAGTGTCTGTCTCTTGTTCCTGAGAACATAAGAGAAAAAATGGAAGCATACACATTGTCTACAAATGAATAGTACTTGGAGAAAATTGTATCCTGCTAATGCAGGAAATGGATACCATAGAGATGGTGATGACGATGGAAGAAAACACAGGATATATTAGAGATGATACATAATTTTAAAATGATCTCCTATATATCTGTTTTTTTCATATAAAAGAAGTAAAAGAAGCCACTGAGAAGTGTTTCTGAAGTCGTTCATAATTCTGTTATTTCTTTTAATGTGAAAATTCCTGCTAGGCATTTCTTACACCATACTGAAATTATGTCCCTGCTAGTTCCAGAGATGAGAAAGGAATATCTCCTGGGGAGAAAGAAGGGGAGAGAAAAAGGTGTGAAGAGTGTTGAAGTAAAGGAATGCTGTTCTGGCATCTCATCCATGTCAGTGACAGCAGGTGCCACAGAGGAAAAGACAACCAAATAAAAGGCAAGGAAACCAGGAGAGTACACACAAAAGGAGAAGCAAATCCCTCTGCCCTATGCCTCATTAATCTTGTCAAAAATGCTGGCTGCTGAGAAATGCTAATCTTCTCACTACCCAAAGTAGCCTCCCTCACAAGAATGTTTTCAAAGTCTGGTATATCTAATGACTGAGCCATTTAATAAATTACTTACTTACGTTACTATAAAAGCCAGTCCAGCAGCTGTAGCCTACATGTAAATCACTAAATCCTTTTACCTGACTTTCTAAAAGTTCCTCTAAATCATATTTGGTGACAGGGTGAGGTACACAGGAATCAGGATTTAGTGGCAGGGCATACTTCATGCTGTTTTGGGTAGGTCAGGAGGTCTCACTTGGATTTCTTCCCAGTAACCTGATCTAGGTGAATCAGCAGGTTATAAATGAAAGTCAGTTTCTAACATCTCTTGACTTTTTTTAAACTATCAGGAACTTTATAGGAACCTGGTGAGAAACAGGAAAAGACCAAGAGATGATAAATACCACTGACCAACATGGTGCTATTACAATTTCTCTTTCCTAAGACAGCGTGAACTGGGTGCCATTTTGTACAACTAAATATTTATATAGATTCCTGACTTTATTTCTTTGATAGACAGAACAAATATCTAAGGGACCGAAAAGTGTTTTGGAATTTATGTATTTTTTTCTAGGTCACAAAATATAGTATTAGATTGTGAGTGCTAGAAGAGCAGGTTAGGTGAATTTCATATACTTCTATCATTCACAATATGGAAATATGTCCTTTTAAATCCTTACATTAAATTATAGGAAAGATAAGGGAGAAAAATGTAACAAAAGAAGCAAAATGTATTGAAGAATTGACACAATCAAAGTACTGGCATTCATTGCCTCATTTCATCCTTATAGCAACTCTGAGATGAATTAATAAACTTTAGCTCAAGTCATGATATCTACAATAAGTTAGCATTTGAGTCTAGCTTTGATTTGAAACCTTCATCTATTGTCTCTGGAGTAAGATGTTTGGTGTAAGCAAACGTTATTAACCTACACCTCATTGATAATGGTCTGGTTCTATACATAGCACAGTTCTATACCAAGTTCCGGAGAATTTATAAAGACTATGTGGTCCTTCTTTATTATTCTCAGTTAAAAGAATTCTGAGTTAGCCTGGCATAGTAAATCTAAAACTTTACATTTACAAAATCTGAGAGAAACCCATGGGTGTCAGAAGCACTACCAGTGACACATCCCGGTCATTATAAAAAGGACAATAGTGCTAGCTGTTACTGAAACCCATGGATACACTGGAAATATTCAGCTACATTGTGGGTCATAATAGGAAAAGCATATTAAAAATGAAGCAACCATCTTAATTTTCTTATTACATTAAAATGGCAATAATTGTAATAGCTCACAGATATGAGCATTGACAAGCTACTGTACATGAAATGTGTAAGGCAACTCACAGCATGGAGTGAGTATTACATCAATGCTTTTATTAAAGCTGTTTTTATGATTAAGATTATTCAGTTCTTATCTCAAATAAGAGTTCACTAGCTCCAGAAATATAAAGTAAAACACTTCCTCTGTTTACTTCCCTTCTAATGACAATTCCAGTTTTATTGTTTCTATTTTATACTCTGGGAGTATGACTGAGTAATGAATAAAGTAAATATAAAAATAAGCTATAGATAATAAGAAACTGGTTATACTTATAAATCCAATCTTCAGTAATCTGTTTGTTTATAGATAGCTCAAGATTATTGCCACACAGGACATGTAATAATAATTGAAATTCAGTTTCTATACACCCACTTCAAGACCCTCTTTATTCCCCCAAATAATTAAACATAGCAGAACGTGTGGCCATAGCTAAACAAGAAAGCTCTGACTGTACTGCTTACCATTTTTCTAAAAGTCTTAATGTTTTTGAGGAATATTTGTTTTTGACCTTGCTAGCTCACTTTTCTGAGATGACTGATTTTATTTTTATATTTGTTATATACTGGGTGAGGACAGGCAGATAGAGGTTAGTCTGTGTGATATCCAGAGACTGGAAATTGAAACCCCCTGTTTCTCACAGCACAGATGTGGTGCAGACAGCCCCATCCTCCACATTTCCTCACTATGTCCTAAAAATGACCTTAACCCTGACACAAAAAGAGAAGTAATATCACAGTGAAAGGCTGTTGTTGGCTGGCTTAGTCGGAGGGAGCTGTTTTCTGAACACTGGGACAGTACCGCATTGCCCTCTCCCATGTAGTAACACTTTCAGTCTTTCGGCGTTGACTTGGATCCTTCGAATCTATAGAAGGGTAAAAGTTAATCCTTAGTGTTCATGAAATTTATTTAATGAGTCTATTCCATTAAGCAAAAGGAAAATGACTCAGATCAATTCTATTCTTTCTATTCAATCTTGAAATCTATTGAAAATAGTTTTCTTTTAAGATATTTTGCCCAAACACACTCTGAATTTTATATCTCTTGCTTTATTCTTTAAACAAATAAGTAAAGGTGCATGCATGAATATATACAAAGTAATCAAGCTATCACAATGTTCAATCACCCCAACCAACTTCATTTCCCTTCTATTGCTTAATCATTTTCTATACATTCCATATCTTTACCAGTTATAAATCTGGTATTTATGGTATTTACCATATACAATTATAACACAATATTAAAAGTATCTTTTTAGGGTTTTTAAAGAGTACGTGTCCTTGTTTTTTCCCTTTAAGACAGATGTGTATGCTTATATGATGTCTAGGTTTTAGTCTAAGTAGGAGGATGCTTCCGTTTTTTTCTTCTTTATTTTCTGAATAGAATGATAAAATCAAGAAACAAAGTCATTTGAGTAAATGGAATTTTGTACCCAAAATTTATTAAAACAACATGGACAGGTTTTATTCGTTTTTTTAAAAAAATACTGACAAAATTAGTGTTATAGAGTATTTTTTCCAATCATTTAATTACATTCAAATTTTATGTACCATTAATTAAACTATTTGCAAGAAAACATCACTTTTGAGAAAGAGTCATTTCTCAATGTTCACCTTGTTTTCTGCACTAAAGCCCCAACATGCATGTGACTCCCTGCAATCCTTACTCTACCAAGGCTCTTAAATAGTAACTGAAAATGATGGAACAAGACTTCTGATAGTTTTCTTAGGTTTTTTGGAGGATCAATGTTAGTCAGTGAAAGTGTGATGATTTACAGATGTAAAGTGATCTCCTATGGTCCTTTGCTTATAGGTATTTCCTCAGAAAGATTTCTAAGAAGAAAACTAGTTCCTACTGCAAATCTCTTCCTATGTCATTGTTCTGTTGAACTTTCATATACAGAAGGAGATGTATGTGAATTGTTTTGGGGTATTCTGACTAATAAGGACTTAGGTAAGATCATGGATAATCACAGATTGCTGGACATTACTTACATTCAAATATACTCGAAAGGCAACATTTCCTCTCATTCTCAAAATACTGGCCTGGACTCAATGAATAGCAGGCCACTAACCTTAGACATGTTGGTGTGGTTCACTTGGGGCCTCCTTGGCTACAGCACAGAAGACCTAGTACAAGAGATGCTTTTTTAGGAATTGACCCCGAAGGAAACTGTAGCTCAAATACCTTGGGCACCAGGGTAACGTGAAGTTTTTATTCTTTTAACTTCCTTCAGTATATCTCCTCCCTGGAAATGTATTTTCATTAACAACTAGGTTTTAAAATGTTTACCAAAACACCAGCCTAAAACTATTGCTTTCCACATGAATGCCTTTAGTATCTAATATGTAGAAATAGGCCATTGTGAGCCAATCATGCTAGTAGGAAACTAATAAATATGTCTCCTTTGCTTCCTATTAAATATAAAAAAGCAAGACAACATTGCTCATGCCAGATCAGGTTTTGATTGGTGTGTGCTTATCCTTTATATAACAAATGTATTTTATATGAAAAAAAACACAGGGGAAATATTTTTATTTATTTTAATAGTTGCACAAAAGCCATGTTGGCAACTGAAGAACCAATAAAATAAAATTGTTTCATGTGGTTCTTGTTACAGAATCAAGTAGAAATGCAAAAGGCAAGCACACACCAATCATAATTCCATCTGGCTGAAAGAACAGGAAAATGTGGCTCCATTTTCATTAGTAAAGAGAGGGATATATTACATGATGTGTTCAAACCTGGCTCTAAAGTCACTCCCAGGGTACTACTGCATTTGGTACCACTCAAGGGGTGCCATCTCTACTTACACAGGTTAACATAGTTAACATGACTGAGGGGGAGAAGACTGCTCTTGGCCTTGCAACGGTATTCACAGAGCCCCAAACTGAGATGAGAGCACCATTCCTTGGTATTCTGGAAGAAAAGCATGCTGAAGTAGTACATGATATATATAATCCTTGCAATATAGACTTGGCTTATTTGCAGTGAGCAAATTGACATGCATGTAAGCACCAAAAATGCATTCCAAAATGTTTCATCATTTCAATAACCAGACAAAACCATTCCAGTCCTGAAATCAAAAGACTACATGTATAAATATTTTCTAAGTTCTTCCAGTGCTGTTTTGGGGTTATATCCAAAGAAATATAAAGGTAGTCATTATCAATAGAAGGTAGATATTTATTTGTGGGTAGTTGAGTCAGCAAGACAAGGCACTAATTAATCATACCCAGAACAAGTAGGGGTCATTTGGGCCTCTCGGGGGTATTGACATGTAAGAGCACTAGTGTTTTATGAGGAATAAGAAAATACCATCCCTTGAGAATCAAGACTGATTCTCTCTGCTAAAATGGCTTTCTGGCCTTTCTTTTTGACTTACTTTTAGGGCTTTTTTCCCTTAAATGTTAACCTGTTTGTGAATAAATGACTAGGTGATCATATCACCCAGAAATGAGTCTGAGTTTCCTAATTTTTGACTTGTATGTAACAAATCTGGGATGGAATGATTTCTCTAGTCTGAATATGTACAGAAAAATTGATGAATTAGTAGTTGATATATTTTGTACAATTGGTGTGAAGTTTATGTCTGACACTGAAAATAAGCACAAAAGAAGACACAAGTCACACAAAGTTTAGGATTTTTAATCCTACTTAAACATCTGTACGTTTTGTAAATATTCATTTAAAATTTAGAGTCAACAGACAAAACATGAAACTTGTGACCAAATGTTTTTTAGAAATTAATACAGTGTTTTCATCAGTAGTGTCCATAACTGCTGAATGTACCCCAACCTACACTAATGGACCTATTTATGTGATGACTACATATTTGATTAAACATATCATTGGAATTGAAACAACCCATCTTTTGGATACTGACCAACCATAGAATATATGTTATGCTAGCACTCCAGAAGATCTAAGGTAGCTCCTTAGTGAGAGAAAAATTTTCATTGGCACTCTTTGGGTCTATTATATATGAAATAATTGTGAGTCATATGTAAAAGGGTCTGACTGTCTTCTGTCAACATTTTTATTCCTCTTTACTAAGAAAGGCTTATTACAACAACAACAACAAAACAAAGTTACTGATGCCCTGGCTCTGGCATCATGAGGCCCTGAACTTGAATACTAGATCTGCCATGTAAACTCTCATGTTAGTTTACCAGATACCTTTCCTTAGGAAATCCCGCAAAATGGATCCTGAATGTTTCTGCTTATTATTTAACCCCAAAGCCTTTCCCCATATGGAGCATAGAATAGATATTTAATATATATTTTCAGAAAAAAGTGAAAGAATATGTCTAAACTTAATTTTTTATTGTAAAACACTAATATTTCTCTTAAAGTGTTATTTTAAGAACTAGATATTATACATAAATCCTAGAGTAATTCTTGACATATCATAGATGGTTGTTAAAAAGATGAGAGCTCTTTGTTTAATAGATTATCCACATACAGATGAAATGCTTTAATTTTTATCTCTGTTGCCTTCCTTTACTGTACTTAACAATTGATGTTAGCTTGGCAACCATAGGTCAGTGGTTAGGGCGCCAGCCACATGCACCAGGGCTGGTAGGTTCAATCCCAGTCTGGAACTGCTAAACAACAATGACAACAACAACAAAAAATCTGGACTTTGTAGTGGGCACCTGTAGTCCCAGCTACTAGGGAAGCTGAGGAAAGAGAATTGCTTGAGCCCAAGAGCTTGAGGTTGCTGTGAGCTACGATGCCACAGCACTCTACTGAGGGTGACAAAGTGAGACTCTGTCTCAAAAAAAAAAATTGATGTGGTCCTCAAAGGTGAATATGAGATAAATTGAAGAAAGAACAAAAAACAATGTAGATTTAGAAATAATATAAGGGATATAGGATCAAAATGATGGACTAAACACAGGTAGTATATGGCTCCCCTGTACAGAGGAACCAGAATAGTAAGCAAATTCTTACATTTCAAATAAATCATCTAGAGAAAATGCCAGGGAATCAGGGAAGCAATGGGAATCACCAGAATGGGTAAAGAGAGGGTCCATGGCAACTCTCTTTGTCAGGACCTGGTTAAAAGCCAGGAGAAACTTCTGGATGCAAGGAAATATGGCTCCATACTCCAAGATAAACTTTTATAGTTTGACTACAAGAGAACACCCTGATTCATTCACCCTGGGCCCTAACATAGGAATCTGCCTGGAGATTACACATAAACATTGCGTCAGAAAAGGAATTTATATGGATTCCCACAGGCTTGCAAGCCAAAAACAGCATGAGCCAGGCATCATTCATAGGTACCAGGGACCTTCAGGTGCACCTGTAGCCACTGCATGGCTCTGGAAAAGGAATAGATGAGCCCAGGTACTCCTGAGCTTGAGTACCCAGACCACTACTGTTGAGATTTGAGACATGAACAGACAGCATTTTCCATAGTTTCTGACACATGCTGTTTGCCTGGATGAGACCCCAGGCTTTCTGGTCACAAGTCCAAGGTGCCATATTGAGAGTTTGACGGAGCCTCAAGTGTCAAACTTGGGGCCAGTGTGGCTGCAACTTCCACATGGCTGTGGAAACCAGAATTTTCAGCAAGCATCTGTGATGGTATCTTCCATTTGGTAGCCAGCTACTGTGGGACTGAGTCTCAGGCATATTGCACTCCCTGTAGGTTCTCGCCAGTGCAGTATGCTGGAGAAGTGCTCCTCCCTCTCCAATTACAGGCCCAGGAAATGATTTTAGGTGATTAAAGCTTAGCAGTGCTCTGTCTTTGTGCTGAGGATGATGTAGCTGTAGTCTTGCCCAGCTAAGGAGGGACAAGGGCATGCAAGCTCACCCACATATAATCCACTGCTCCATTATGGGCTTCTGTGAGGTGGAGAAGTAAGAAAACTTCATTCTCCATAGTTTCTAGCCCATGCCACTTGCCTGAGAGGGTCCTTGGCATCTTTGATTGAAAGCACACATCTGGTACCATTTTGAGAATTTGATGCCAGACTATACTCCAGCCTTGGCAGAGTTCAAAGTGAAGTGGCTACAGCTACCACCAGCCCAGGAAAGGACAGTGGAGACTAAACTCTCCTAAGCACTCTTAGGACAATACCCACTGCCTTGTTCTAGGAAGTGGTGGACTGGAGATTAGCCTGCCCAATCTATTGCAACTGCCAATAACAACAACACAGATCACTTGAGTGCTTCTGATGGCTCAACCACCACTACTGCCACCTTTCACAACACACCAGCAGCTCAGGGGCCTAAGAACCAAGTGACACACCAGCCCATTCCTCCAACTACTAACATCTGAGCAAGCCACTTGAAGGCCCAAGAATTGTCCTTCCAAGATACTCTAACTCTGCTGCCAGCATAGGCTGCTCTGGGATCTAAAATTAGGCATATTCAGGTTACTGTTCCTATCACTGGGGCCCAAAGACCAGCATGTCCATTTTTCAATCTCTAGCAAAAGTTTACCATAGCCTTCACGTATAACTAAGTCACAGGAAATTGTAGATACCACTGACCCTGTGTACTGCCTGAGAAATACAAATATCACACTACTTCAGGCATCCAGAACCAAAGTCAAGGTGTCCTACACAAAATAAAAAGTATAAACCAATGCCATGAAGGCTATGCTAACCAGTTTGATGAAAATATTTCAGATTATATATGAAACCGGCATATTGTACCCCATGATTGCATTAATGTACACTGCTATGATGTAATAAAAAATGAGTATAAATCTTCAGAAAAAAATTGTCTTTCAAAAATAATTTCAAAAAATCAGTACAAACAACTGCTACAACAGATGCACAGATATCAATGGAAGGTGCACAGGTAACATGAAAAAGCAAAGAAATATGACACCACCAAAATACCACAACAATTCTCCAGTAATGGATTACAATCAAAAAGCAATCATTTGGGAGTCTGATAAAAAATTACAACTATTGATTCTAAAAACATTCAATGAAGGCGATGCCCATCGCTCATCGAGTAGGGTGCCAGCCCCATATACTGAAGGTGACAGGTTCAAACTCGGCCTCGGCCGAACTGCAAAAACAGAAAAATAGCCAGGCGTTGTGGTGAGCGCCTGTAGTCCCAGCTACTCGGGAGGCTGAGGCAAGAGGATCACCTAAGCCCAGGAGTTGGAGGTTGCTGTGAGCTGTGTGACGCCATGGCACTCTACCGAGGGCGATAAAGTGAGACTCTTGTCTTTACAAAAAAAAAAAAAAGAAAGAAAGAAATTCAATGAGATATAAGAGAAATTA
>CAUYON010115369.1:0-34679 GCA_963573935.1 Arctocebus calabarensis | reverse complement strand
GCCTTCATATGAAAGCTATAGATTAGCTTCATAGTAGGGCTGAGTACATTGGATACTTTTTCTTCCATTCTTGAGATACTTTGCTAAGAAGAATATGTTTCAGCCCCATCCATATAAACATGAAAGAAGTAAAGTCTCCATCTTTCTTTAAGGCTGCAAAATATTCCATGGTATGCATATACCATAATTTATTAATCCATTTGTGGGTCGATGGGCACTTGGGCTTTTTCCATGACTTAGCAATTATGAATTGGGCTGCAATAAATATTGCGATACAGATATCTTTGTTATAATGTGATTTTTGGTCTTCTGGATATATACCTAGTAGAGGAATTACAGGATTGAATGGCATTTCTATTTTTAGATTCCTAAATATTCTCCAGATATCTTTCCAAAAGGACCTTATTAGTTTGCCTTCCCACCAGCAATGCAGTAGTGTTCCCTTTTCTCCACATCCACACCAGCATCTCTGGTATGAAATTAACTTATAGCTTTCATATGAAATGTATAACCCAATTACAGCACAAGAATGTGGGGAAAAGGGCAAAGGAGGGGAGGGCAGGGGAGAGGATGGGTCATGGGAGAGTAATTGGTGGGTCCACACTTAGGTGCATCTTGGAAAGTTACAGGTGAAACTTCCTAAATGTAGAATATAAATGTCTTTACACAATAACTAAGAAAATACCATGAAAGCTATATCAACCAGTTCAATGAAAATATTTCAAACTGTATATAAAACTAGCACTTTGTACCCCATGATTGCACTTATGTACACAACCATGATTTAATAAAAAAAAAAAAAAAGAATACATGAGACCAAAACCAGGCTGTGCTGTAGCCTCTCCACAGCAGTCTTCAGACCACACTTCTGGTGCTACAGATGCTGCTGTTGAAAATTTCTTTGCCAAGCCTTTTTAAAGTTGCTCACATTGCAGGTCATTTCTGTACGACCTTTTCAACTGTCAATAGAAAATCTTTACATAAATTTAAGAAATTCTGATCATCAGCTCTTAGTGATTCTGAATCTCTAAACAGCATTTGGAAATTTCCAAATTTAGAAAGCTCTACAAATGATTGCTAGTAGTTATTGCTAGCTAGCACCTGGCAGTGACAGCATGTGACAACCACTTACTCAGAGACTTGCTGTCCAAAGTATGATACACCCACTGGCACCACTTGGGAACTTGTTAGACTCTCAAGTCCCATCCTTAATAAGAAAATTCATTTTTTCAAGATCCCCAGGTGCTTCTCATGCATATTAAAGTTTTAAAATCATGGGGGCAGACACTACATTTTAAAAAAATGTATTGAATAAGAAAGATGAAGTCAATATGAAAAGCTAAATTTAAACCATGTGTAACACATGGTTTTAAAAGCTGAAGAATGCTTAATGTATATCAAAAGTTCTTTTCTATATAATAGAAGCTCATTTGTAATTTCTCAATATCAATTTTAGATTGCTAACATGTACTGTGTTAAGAGATTTATTTTTTAGAGAGAACATAAAATGGTAATGTAAATGGACATTTCCCTGTGCATGTGGTTATATAAAAACCTCAGAATACAGGTCACAAAGGCTGATAGAGAAAATTGCTACATCTAGCGTTGCTTTCTGCAATGTTCAGATGTAAAGTAGAGAAGGATCCAATATTGTTTTGAACCAGGTAGGGTAGCTACAGTGGTAAATAGCTCACATTTTCTTTCTTTCTTCCTTCCTTCCTTCCTTCCTTCCTTCCTTCCTTCCTTCCTTCCTTCCTTCCTTCCTTCCTTCCTTCCTCCCTCCCTCCCTCTCTTTCTCTCTTTCTCTCTTTCTTTCTTTCTTTCTTTCGTGTTTCTTTGGCTGGAGCTGGGTTCGAACTCGCCACCTCCAGCACATGGGACCGGCGCCCTACTCCCTTGCGTCACAGTATCTCTAAATTTCTTTGAGATTGAAAGACATCTATGCTATATTAACATGAACAGATGTTTACAGAAAAGGGAAGGAAAAAGGAGAAAGGGTAAAAAAAGGGAGATGTTTCAGCTATAGTTGGAATTATATTTAAAAGATATAAAAATTTAGCCTCATACACCTGAGCTAGTAGGTTCGGGTCCAGCCCGGGACAGCCAGACAACAATGATGGCTGCAGCCAAAAAGTGGCCGGCCATTGTGGCAGGCGCCTGTTGTCCCAACTACTTAGGAGGCAAAGATGGGAGACTCACTTGAGCCTAGGAATTGGAGGTTACTGTGAGCTGTGATGCCACAGCACTCTATCCAGGGTGACAGCTTGAGGCTCTGTCTCAACAACAACAAAAAATTAAATTAAAAAAAAATAATAATCTGAAAAATTTTTTTTTTCAAAATATAATTAGGAATGATGCAGAATTAGTGTGGTAAATAATGGTTGGAGATAAAACAGATGGGTATTTTAAAATCTTATGTAAATTGTATCACATGGTCAAAGGGAACATTTGCCAGAGTTTCAGTTCACTCTCAGAATGAATGTCAGGAAATGGACTCTGTGGTCCCATAGCACATTTACATAATTAGTGCTAGTGATAACCTGGATAACTTGTACTCGTCCCCCCTACCTGTGTGAGTATCTTGTGGCTACTATAAAGTATCACTAAAATTGGGTTACTTAAAAGAACCAAAATTCAGTCTTTAATAATTCAGAAAGCCAAAAGTAAAAAGTCACCAACCTGGGCTCATGAAGGAAGCAGGGTTGAGCTCTTTCTAGAATCTTAGGGGAAGAATCTGATCTTTGTCTGCTTCAGTTTCCCCTGGGTATCGGCTTTCTTTGGCTTGTGGCTGCATCCTTCTCATTTTGGAGATAAGCATTTTAAAATGCCTCTCTGTGTGTTTTCACATAACCTCTGCCTCTGTGTGTGTGTGTCCAATCTCTCTCTGACTTTTTCTCGTAAGCACACTTATGATTGCATAGGGGGTCTACTGGGATAATCCAGGATAAACTCACCATCTCAAGTCCTTGTTTATCACACACACAAACGTGTTTTCTTATAAAGTAACATGTGCAGGGATTAGGACAACATATATTTGGGCCATTTTTTTCACTCTACTATCTGTATTTTCCATGTAAGAGATGATTAAAGATTATACTATAAATAAAGTAATATGTAGTTTGTTGAAGTCATATAATAACATTTTACACTTTTTAGGAAAGAAAACAAAGAGCAAACCACAGTTGCTCTCACAGACTGTGCCTCATTTGACACAATTGTGGAGATAAGTGTCGATGTCTTTTTTTTTTTAGAGACAGTCTCACTTTGTCACCCTCAGTAGAGTGCCATGATGTCACAGCTGACAGAAACCTCCAGGTCCTGGGCTTAGGCGATTCTCTTGCTTCAGCCTCCCAAGTAACTGGGACTACAGGCACCTGCCACAACTCCTGGATATTTTTTTGGATGCAGTTTGCCCTGGGCCAGATTTTAACCCGCCATCTTCAGTATAGGAGGCCAGTGCCCTACTCATTGAGCCACAGGCGCCACCCTGCTAATAACTTTTTTTAAAGATAACATTAAGTGGCACAAGTATGAAGTTTCAGAGATATGATATAAAGTCAATATAGGTAGATAGGTAGATAGATAAATCAATAGGTTTTTATTGAAAAAAAAACTCTGCCAGAATTTTTACTGCCTAAGACATCTACATTTTGCTTAGAAGCACTGGCATTTTAATATTACTGAAGGAAAGAAGAGTTTATAATTGTCTAATTGTTTCAAAATATTTCCAACACTCTCTGAATTTGTGCACACACTAGAAATAAACCATAAAATAATGTTTTCATAAAATTGACTTTCTTTAAAGCCACCATTGCACTCCATTAATATAGGTTAAATAATAAAAGTATTTTCAAATAGTTTCAGTTGATAATCTGATAACTACACCTGGTACACTTTTCATCAACCAAGTACATGGAGATGAACATTTATCAGATGACTAAAGCTTCTCTTGTGCTATTTTGATAGAAAATCTGTGTGTAGCAAAGAAATATAAAAAGTAAAGAGAAAAAAACCATAATGTGTTTGGGATAATGCAGAATTTTAGACAAGAGAACATTGCTAACAAAGATATGGTGATGAGAAAATGCATTTTGCATAACTTGAGACCAGAAGTGATTAAAATATTACTTGTATCCCATGATCTGGATGATATTAAGGAAATGATTGAGGATGGTTGGGGGCAATAGAAGTGCCTGATAGCTTTCTGGATACATTTTACTTTATCAGTCCAATGTCTAGACACACTTCCATAATGGGCCCTTCTTTCTTGTGGCAAATCTGTCTGTTTTGAGTAGGGATAAACTCATCCAAGATAAGGGCAATAATTTTTCTGAGACTTTGCCAATCAAGTGCCATTTTCCTGGCTGTAATGATTGGCTGAGGTATGTGATCAGTTCAGTATTTTTCCTAGGACTTTGGCTGTACCCATCATATTGGCTTTCCAATGCTTTCTTATAACAGATACTTACAGGTCTTGAGGGCACAGACATAGTTTTGGAAGTAAGGTGGCCTAAAACTGTATTCAGCTATAGAACACCAGCAAAGTCACCACTTATTTACATCAATCAATAAATAATAATATCTTTACCTACAATGGAACTTTTAAAGTACTGACATTTTTTCATGTTTGCTTTCATGGTTGTGGGAAGATAGCCATAAATTCTAATTCTTTTATATTTTCAAAAACTACCCTTAGATAAAACCTTCAGTGGTTACTATACCTGGTAAGGATATTGTCCTTATCATTCCCTTTGCAACATTTCATAGAAAAGTGCTTATTTTAATGTGTTTTATATTATATTTTTTCAATTTTCGTAATATTATTGTATCATATATGACATGTGTGTCACCTATTATTTAACATTAAATATTTTTTCATATTCCCTGGGATCCAAGATTATTTTATATCATTTACATTTTATAATACTCACATCCCTCTGGAATATTGCAGAATATTGGGACATTATTGAAAACTATGTAATGTTTTCATTCTAGGAATGAACATATGAATAAAAAAATCATATATGAGGTCAGACCACTACATTTGCAAACTCATCCTAGGAAAAAATGCTACATACCTCATTGCTGAATTTCACCCTGGTCACTTTTGAAGTACTACACCCTTGGTTTTCTGGCAACCATAGTCAAGGTCAGCAATGACATCTGCATCTAAATAAGCAATATTACAATAGCTCCACAGACTGACCTACAATAATGTTTCTTCTTCACCTGTTTATAAACAATAGCTGAGCTATTTCCATGGGATATACAAATTGCCACTGATGATGGAATGGTTTAAATAGTATCATTCCAAAGTTCACATCCATCTGGAATCTCAGAAGGGGAGTTGATTTGGAAATGAAGTATTTTCACATGTAATTAAGTTTAAAGAAATCAGACTTGATTAGAGTGCACCCTAAATCCAGTAATTTGTGCCTTCATAAGAAGAGAAGAGGACACACATGACACAGACAAACATAAAGAAGAGGTCAGGTGAAAATGAAAGCAGAGATTGGAGCAATGCAACCACAGCCGCAGAATGTGAGAGATTGCCTGGAGACATTAGAGGAGAGGAAGAGGCAAGGAAGGATCCAGTATTCCATACGAACTTGAGGGAGACCATGAACCTACTGACACTTCAGTTTCAGACTTGCAGCCTCTAGAACTGTGAGAGAGCAAATTTCTGTTGTTTAAAGTCACTCAGTTTTTGGTACATTTTAACAGTAGCTCTAGGCCCACATAAAGATGGGGCCTACATGAAGTAAGCTTTAGCTATTGCAGGCATAATTAATGGGAATAATTATTTGACAAAAATTTCACAGAAATCATCATTTAAGTGATGCAATCAGCAGAAATAAAGTGAAGAAAAGTTAGAAAGAATGTTTTAAAATCCTCTTTGGTGTGCCCTGGATTCAGTGTGTATTTGACTTAAAGTTTCACACCTGCCGGCAGGCATGAGAGTTTTCGAAATGTTGACCCTGAAGCACTCTATCACATTATGAAGTGTTCCATCATCTCCACTTCAGTGTGTTTATTGAGGCAAGAAGATGGAATAATTTATTTTAGGAAGATTTACAGCCACAGGAATTGAACCAAAATGGGTTATCTTCTTAAAATTTGCTGAAGATTTTTCCAAATCACTGGTTATTGACCTTTATTATTTTTTTCTTCAGTCAAGGACTCTTACTATCTAGACCCTCTTTCTTGAAAAATACACATATGCACATATACTTTTTTAATCTAGTAACTCTTCATTTCAGGATGGCCAGACATTCCCTCATAACAACATTTATATTAATATATTGTATGGTCTATATATCCCTGTTAGAGAAAATAGCAAATTAGTACATCATCTTTAATATCCAAATTTGGAGTTAGTATTCAATGTTTCTTTCATTAGTTTAATTCACTGGTGTAAAGAATAGACTTAAATGAGGTATTAATTTATTCTCGGTATACACAAAATCCTGGCTCGTGTTGTTTTCTGTAAAAAAAAAAAAACATAAATTGTTATGTTTTATGGGCAGTAGGCTAACGTCAAGGAGTTTGTATCACATTGGAAAAATTCTTAAAAGTACAAGCAGAATTTAATACTTTCCAGCATTCATCCCAAACATCATAATGAATGAACTCTTTGCAGTCTTACACTAAGAATTTAGGGTTTCTACCTCTTAGATGTAGATCCTGAAGTGACTAGAGAAATTTTAAGAAAGCACATTATTATCTGATGTAGCCTTTTTATTCAACTTTTGTTTTAATGGAAAGGCAAAGTCTTAACAGAATCTTTATTTACAGTTTAGTCAGATATCTTGGTCCAGTGAAAAACACAGGAGTTTGAACAGCATTGAACAACCACTTTACTAAAGGGTTGCTCGTCTGTATATTTTAAATCTTTAGCTTATGGCCTTGTATTGATTGACTTTCCTTTATAAATTTAATATTTAGCTCCCACATATGGTTGAGAACATGCAAGATTTCTTGAAGAGGCTTTCAATTGATTGTTTCAAAGCTCAACATATTGAGAAAAACAAAATTATCACTTGAAACTGATGTCATTTCACCATCTATTAACTGATTTGGTACCAAGAAATATACATTATGGTAGAGTGCATATGATATTGTTACTCTGTGAGAGAGAATATAAACAAAAAACAGAGGGACAAGAACTGAAAATTAGAAAGCACCTAACTCACAATGGAGCGTTTGAAAGTTACAATAATCTAACATGGAAGTTCAAAGTGATGCCCTAGACAAGATACAGATAGACACAGAGATAGATGAAATAAAAGTGCTTGAAATGCTCTGAATTACTACTCATACTTCACATTTTGTAGTCCCATTCCCCACTCTTTTTATTTAAAAAAAATCTGATTATTCCTTTCCTCTTTCATCCATACTTTGCTTTCTACATTGTCTGACATCACTTCCCAGATAGGATTTTAACTTCTGAAAGCCTCATGTTCCTTGAGTCACAGGCTGTTATGTAGCTGGTTCCAGGTATGCTTGCCTAGACGAAAAAGCAAAATATTTTCTACCATGTACAGCATGTGCTTAAAATAAATAGATGTCTGAATACTTTTTCTCCTCCAAGGGACATCTTAAATCTTAAAATAAAATGTCTGGGTGCTCATATAAAAGTGCCTTTTAATTAAATATCCTTTCCAATCCTTCATTGGATCTCATTTAATATAATTTCTTTTTTATAAACAAAAATAAACAGAAACACATTAATTATTTTATGTAATCTAAAATAAATGAGAAAACCATCAGATGTGTTCATATTTATGTTTATCTCCTTTAAAACTGTAGAATAATTATAAGAAATAGACCAACCTCTGTCCCATTCAAAATAAATAAGAGCTGGGGAGCGTATGAGTAGCAGAAAAATTGGATTGGTAAATGTTTAAGTTATATTAATTCCCATATGGGAAATTGTGAATTATTCTTTAACAACTGTACAAAAATCCACATTATAGCCTCAAAAAACTAATCACCGAGGGAATTTTAAGCTTCTTCTAGCAATCTGTTTATACCTATATCGTCTCCATCACTTCTTTCTACTAAGTTTCTTGAATTAACTTTATTTTAACTTTTTTACTGGCAAACTAAAATATTCCAAGTAATGCCTATATAATTTCACTGGTCAGAATATAAGTGAATTATTTCGTTCACTAACTCAACCCTAATGCCTATACATAGATCATTCCCTAAATGATAAAACTAAAAATTTAAAGAATTAATAGAAAGAAGTAAAGTTAAACATATTCAATTGGTAACATATTATGACCATTAGGGTGTAAAGAAGTCCAAAACATTTTGGTTATAAATTTTCATCTAATACATTTTCAACATTATAAAAGTTGATATTAGTAAATCTAATAAAAAACTCACCATTAGCAAATTTTTTTAGCATTTTACTAGTGCTCACATTTACTTGTTATGAATAATTTATAATTTTATTCTGAAGAAATGTCTTTTTAGTTGAATTCTTTTATTTTTGTCTTTTTATTTTATTTCAAATTAATATGAGGGTACAAATTTTTAGGTTACCTTGTTCTAACTTCCTAGGTAAAGTTCAAATTGTAGCAGAGCCCTTCACCTGGGGGTATGCTGAACACTCTTATATTGTGCACAGTAAGTGAGATCATGTCAATCACCCTCCTGGGAGCCCCCTCGGCCCTGCAGTCTCTGCCCTCCCCTCTAGTAGTTTATATTTGTGTTTTATTGTTTTCATGGGCATGTAACGTAATTGTTTGAATACAGAGTGTATATAAAGTGCAAACAAAATTTAAAATTCACGGTTTTTTTTTTTTTTTTTTTTGCAGTTTTTGGCCAGGGCTGGGTTTGAACCCACCACCTCTGGCATATGGGTCCAGCGCCCTACTCCTTTGAGCCATAGGCACCACCAAAATTCACAGCTCTTTTAAATTGCACACAAACTTTATGTATACCCTGCACTAGTTGCATATGAGTGTTGAGTGCATTGGAGATGTATATATACATATATATCTATTGTATATATCTATATACATTTTGAAAATGTATATATACATATATCTCTATTTATAGACATGTATATATACATATATATAAAATTAAATATATATATATATATATACACACACATATATTTATTTTCCATTCTTGAGGTACTTTACTAACAAGAATGTGTTTCAGTTCCATCCAGGTAAAAATAAAAGATGAAAGGTCTCCATCTTTTCTAATGGTTGAATAGTACCCCATGGTATTTATTTGCCATAGGTTGTTAATCCATTTATGGGTTGATGAGCATTTGAGTTGCTTGGAAATTATGAACTGAGCTGTAATAAACATTCTGGTGCAAATATCTTTATGGTAAAATAATTCTTGTTCTTCTGGATAGATACCTAGTAATGGGATTGTGGTATCAAATGGAAGGTACAATTTTAGTTCTTTAGAGTTCTCCATATTTCTTTCCATAATAGTTGTATTAGTTTTCAAGCCAATGAGCAGTGTAGAAGTGTTCCCTTCTTGCACCATCCACGTCTGCCTTTGCAGATCTGGGACTTTGTGATGTGGACTAATCTTACTAGAGTTAGATGATATCTCAGAGTGGTTTTGATTTGCATTTCTCTGAAGATTAAATGTGAAGAATATTTTTCATGTGTTTGGTGGACATTCATATGCCATCTTCAGGGAAGTTTCTATTCAAATCTCTTACTCAGTTAGAATGGCGTTGTTTGGTTTTTTCCCACTGATTACTTTGAGTTCTGTGTAGATTCTACATATCAGGACTTTGTCGGATCCTAACATGCAAAAATTTTCTCCCATCTGAAGACCGTCTCTTAGCTCTCTGTATGTAGTTCTCTTAGCTGTGCAGAATTTTTTACTTTGATCAAATCCCATTTATTTATTTATGTTTGATGTTACTGCAATTGCTAGGAAGGTCTTCTTCATAAAATCTTCTCCTTGGCCAATATTTTCAAGAATTTTCCGCATACTCTCTTTCAGAATTTTTATTGTTTGCTGCCTTAAATTTAAATAGCTTATCTAGTGAGAGTCAATCTTTGTCAGTGGTGAGAGGTAGGGGTCCAATTACAGTCTTCTACATGTGGCTAACCAGTTCCATTTATTAAACAGAGATTCTTTTCCCTGGTGTATGCTTTTGTTATGTTTAACAAAGATCAAGTATTGACATGTGGCTGGGTTCATCTCTAGATTCTCTATTCTATTCCATAGATTTATGTCTCTTTTTTTTTGTACCAGTACCATGCTGTTTTGATCACTCCAGACTTGTAGTATAACCTGAAGTCTGGTAATGTGATACCTCCTGATTTATTTTTATTTCTACCTTTTTTGTTGCCTGTCCAGTTTTTTTCTGGTTCCACATGAAAAGAAGTATTACTTTTTCAAGTTCTTTAAAGTATGACATAAATGCTTTCTTGGAGATTGCATTAAATCTGTAGATTGCTTTGGGTAGTATGGGCATTTTTAAAATGTTGATTCTTCCCAGCCACAAACATGGTATGTTCTTCCATTTGTTAACATCTGCTATTTATTTTCTCAGGGTTTCATAATTTTCTTTATGGAGATAATTCACATGATATATACACATATATATACAGCATTTTATCTTCTTTGGAGTTACTGTAAAAAGGATAGTCTTTGATTTTATTTTTGCTAGAGTGTTATTGGCATACATGAAGGCTACTGATTTGTAGGCATTGGTTTTGTATCCAGAGATGACTTTATATTCCTTGATCATTTTTAAGAACTTAATAGATGAGTTCCTGGAGTTGTTCAGGTATAAGATAATGTTATCCACAAAGAGCAAGAGTTTGACCTTCTCTCTCCCAATTTGAATACTCTGAATCTCCATCTCTTGCCTGATTGCGATGGCTAGGACTTCTAGCACTATGTTGAATAGCAGTGGCGACAGTAGGCATCCTTGTCTAATTCCAGTTCTGAGGGAAAATGCTTTCAGTTTTACTCCATTCAGTATGACACTGTTATGGGATTTTGTAGATAGCCTCTAACAGTTTAAGAAATGTCCTACTTAAGCCTACTTAATTGAGTGTTCTTATCAAGAAAGTATACTGGATATTGTCACAAACCTTTTCTGCAATAATTGAGAGAACCATGTGGTCTTCACTTTTGATTTTATTGAGGTGGTGAATTTATGGATTTACATATGTTGAAAACCTGTGAGACACTGCAAAAGCAGTCCTAAGGGGCAAATTTGTGATATGAGATGTCTTCATCAAGAAAACAGAAAGAGAACAAGTTGACAACCTAATGGGCCATCTCAAGCAACTGGAAAAGGAAGAACAATTCAGCCTGAAACCCAGTAGAATAAAAGAAATATCCAAAATTAGAGTAGAATCAAATGAATTTGGAAACAAAACAAAACTAAACAGAAGATCAGCAAAATAAAATATTGGTTCTTTGAAAAGGTTACAAAAAATGATAAACCCTGGGCCAGACTAACCAGAAACAGAAAAGTAAGATCTATAATAACTTTAAACAGAAAGGATAAAGGGGAAATAACAACAGATACCACAGATATACAAATGATTCTCAATGATTTCTACAAAAAAATTCTATACCCAGAAATATGAAAATGTACAGGGAATGAACTAATATCTTGAAGCACGCCACCTTCGTAAAGTCAACCAGAAAGAATTAGAAAATTTGAACAGACTTATATCAAGCACTGATATATCACCAACTATACAAAATTGTCCAAAAAAGAAAAGACCTGCACCAGATGATTTCACACCAGAATTCTACAAAACCTTGAAAGAGTAAGTAGCACCTATACTGCATAATCTATTTTTAACATAGAGAAGGAAGGAATCCTCCCCAATATATTCTGTGAAGCAAATCTCACCCTGATCCTGTGGGTGCGTTTGTATGTGTGTGCATGCACCTATGCAAATTTTAGTACTGATGTTAGTGGAGCTTTAAATGTTTCCTCTGGTTTAAATTGTCTATAGGCTTCTTTTTGATTGGAGTAATAAGGTCTTCTCACTGAGATTTAAATCATCATCAATGAACAAAAAAAGTATTCAATATACTCAGTATTCTAATAACTTTGGTCTGCTGATATTTTCCCATTATAATCAGGAAATGAAGATGAGGCATCAGAGAAAATATTTTCAAATTCACCCATTACCATTTCTTTAGAAGGTTCAAAAAATGTATATCATTAAAAAATAAAAAGACAGGGAGGAGCAAGATGGCAGCCGAGTAACAGCTTCCTTGCAACTGGGCACGGTGAGTCTGGGGAGAGAAGACTCCAGGCTTCTTTACCTGGTGGGATTTGCCCAGAAATATCGCTTTGGGGACACAGGGAGTCGGCATGAGACTTCTGGACACCATGAGGAGGACAAAAGCAGCGGAGAACTGGCAAGTGTTTGCATGTGTTCTTTTGGTCTAATCCTGCTGGCAGCTGTAACTATAGCAACAGTGACACTGCAAACTGGAAAGGCCTTACCTGTAAGCTGTTTTGGTTTTTTTGGACTTAGTACTCAGTTGAACTACCTTGGGAGAACTAGGGCAAGAGTGCAGAGGACTCTAGGTCCCAAGACTATGCCACTGAGCCAGATGGAGCTAATAGTGTTTGGCTGTTGGCCCCGCAGAGCCAGAGTGGGAGAACTTCCCAGGAAAGCTCTGCCCTCAGGGTCACAGAGCACAGATTAGGTGGGAGCGAGTAATCTAGCGACTAAGCAGCCTAAAGGCTAAAGGCAGAGACTGAGATGCTTTACAGCCTTAGCCCTCAGGGGTATAGAGTGAGACTGGTTTTGGCACACTAGGTAAGTGGTTAGCCACTTCAGGATTGATCCCAGCAACAAGCGCTTTCCTGGGAAAGCTTCTGCTTAGCCAAGGTTAGCAGTTTAAAGAACCTTTTATGTGGGCTGAGGAGAGATTTAGGCTCTCCACCCTGTGGGATTTGAGAAATCAGCAGAGGCCTCCAATTTCCATCTTGCTGTATCCACATTGTGATTAACACCTCATACCCAAGAGGATCACCTGTTGCCCATACAATTTTCAGCAAGGTATATATATACTGCTTTGTTTTTGGTCTTGTTTTTTCCTTTTTATTTATTTATTTTTTTAATTTCAACATTTTCCCTACAGATTTTTCTTTTCTTTTTTTTCCTTTCTTTTCTTTCTTCATTTTTCTACTTTAAATACAATGTCCCATTGTTGCCTTTTCAGAAATTAAAACATCATTTTTGCTAGTGCTTCTACCCCTATTATTTGGTTTTCCCCCTAATTTTATCCCATAAAGTTTTCTGTTTGCTTGTTTTGGTTTGATTTATAGCATTTTTGCCTTTCCTCTCTAATTGGTGAAGGTAGAAAATTTCTACTGTGTCCAAACAGGCCAGCAAAGAGATGCTGACCTCAAGCAAACAACCCAACCCAGAGGCTTGGGGGTTTTAAGGTTTGGTCAAAGTACCTTCCTGTACACCTATTGCTCATGTCTCCCAATTTCTGTGCCTCTATTGCTTTAATCAACATTACCCACCCCCTCTCCTTTCTCCTTTTTCTTCCTCTTTTCTTTTCTTGTTCTTCAGTCTTCTCATCCTTCTGGTCCTGTATCAAAAGGATTCATCAAAACCCTACTCCAAAGACATGGCAACTTAAAGATCAAGAATAAGTGAAAAGAGAATTAGGGTAAAGAAACAGATAGAAGAAATCACTCATGAGGAAGAATCAGCAGAAAACTCCTGGCATCATGTAAAACCAGTCTAGAGCAACCCTCCCAAGAGACTGTGAAGTAGCTACTGCAGAGAATTCACCCTATAAGGAAATGTTAGGAATGACAGAAAGGGAATTTAGAATGCAGATGATGAAAACAACGAAGGAAATGATGGAAACAACAAAGAAAACTGCTGATAAAGTGGAAAATAACCAAAAGGAAATCCAAAAACAGAATCAAGTAAGAGATGAACAATTTGAAGAATATAGAAAGGATATACCAGAGCTGAAGGAACTGAAGCAGTCAATTAGGGAACTTAAAGATGCAATAGAAAGTATCAACAACAGATTAGACCATGCAGAAGAAAGAATCTCAAAGGTAGAGGACAAAGCTCTTGAGATAACTCAGATTGTTAAACAGGCAGAAAAGTAGAGAAAGAAAGCAGAACATTCGCTGACAGAATTATGGGAATTTATGAAGCGTTCAAACATATGAGTTATTGGTATCCCAGAAGGGGAAGAGGGGAAAAAGAATGGAAACCATACAAGAGAATATTATAAATGAAAATTTCCCAAATATCACAAAAGATTCTGACACATTTCTTTCAGAGATATAGGATGCAGGTCTCCTCAACTCTAACAGAGATTCTCAAAGACTCATTGGGATGAACCTGTCCAAAGACAAGACAAAAGAAAAGGGCTCGGCGCCTGTGGCTCAATGGGCTAAGGCGCCAGCCATGTACACCTGAGCTTGCGGGTTTGAATCCAGCCTGGCCCTGCCAAACAACAATGATGGCCGCAACCAAAAAATGGCCGGGTGTTGTGGCGGGCACCTGTGGTCCCAGCTACTTGGGAGGCGGAGGCAGGAGACTCGCTTGAGCCCAGGAATTGGAGGTTGCTGTGAGCTGTGATGCCATAGCACTCTATCCAGCGTGACAGCTTGAGGCTCTGTCTCAAAAAAAGAAAAGAAAAGAAAAGAAAAGATTCCTCAAGCTGCCAGGAGTAAGCACCAGTTAACCTACAGGAGCAAATCCATCAGGGTGACTTTAGATTTCTCTAATGAAACTTTTCAAACAAGAAGATAATGGTCACCTACCTTAAATCTACTAAAACAGAACAATTTCAAGACCAGAATTCTATATACTCTAAGGTAAGCTTTAAAATTGATGGAGAAATCAAACCATTTACTGATATACAAGCATTGAGGAAATTTGCCACAACAAGACCAGCTCTACAGGAAATACTTCAACCTATTCTACACACTGACCATCACAATGGATCAAAAGCAAAGTAAGACCTCAGAAATTAAAGGACAGAACCTAACTTCCACACTGAGGCAAAAGATAAAACTAAGCAATGGACTTTCACAAAATAAGATGAATAGATCACTACCACAGTAATAAATTATCTCAATAAATGTTAATGGCTTGAATTCCCCACTGAAGAGGCATAGATTGGCTGACTGAATTAAAAAAACACAAGCCATCCATTTGCTGTCTGCAGGAAAGACACCTAGCATCAAAAGAAAAATTAAAACTCTGAGTTAAGGGTTGGAAGACAATTTTTTCAGGCAAATGGAATTCAGAAGAAAAGAGAAGTTAAAATCTTATTTTCAGGTGCATGTGGATTTAAAGCAACTAATGTCAAAAAAGACAAAGATAGTCACTTTATAGTGGTCAAGGGAAAAATACAACGAGAAGACGTTTCAATTCTAAACATATATGCATCCAATTTAAATGTTCCCAGATTCTTGAAACAGACCTTACTCAACTGAGCAATATGATATCCTATCATACCATAATAACAGGGGACTTTAACACTCCTCTTACAGAGCTGGATAGGTCCTCTAAACAGAATTGAAACAAATATATAACAAATGAGACCCTAGAACAACTATGCTTGACAGACATAAATAGAACATTCCATGCCAAAGATAAAGAATATACATTCTTCTCATTGCCCATGGAACATTCTTCATAATTGATCATATTCTAGGACACAAAACAAACCTCAACAGAATCAAAAGAACTGAAATTTTACCTTGTATTTTCTCAGACCACAAGGCACTAAAGGTGGAACTCCACTCCAACTAAAATGTTCAACCCCACACAAAAGCATGGAAATTAAATGACATTCTTTTGACTGACAGTTGGGTGCAGGAAGAAATAAAGCATGAAATCATTAACTTTCTTGAGCATAACAACAATAAAGACACAAGCTACCAAAACCTGTGGGATACTGCAAAAGCAGTTTTGAGAGAAAAATAAATCATTTTAGATGCCTGCATTAGAAAACAGAAAGAGAGCACATCAACAACCTCACAAACCATCCTACGGAATTGGAAAAAGAACAATCTAAGCCTAAACCCAACAGAAGAAAAGAAATATCAAAATTAAATCCAAGATCAATGAAATTGAAAACAAAAGAATCATTCAGAAAATCAATGAGACAAGGAGTTGGGTTTTTGATAAAATAAATAAAATAGACAAACCTTTGGCCAGACTAACTAGAAATTGAAAAGTAAAATCTCTAGTAACCTTAATCAGAAATGAGAAAGGAGAAATTACAACTGATGACACAGAGATACAAAAGGGCATCTCTGAATACTACCAGAAAAGCTATGCTCAAGCATTTGACAATGTAAAGGAAATGGATCAATATTTGTAATCACCCCATCTCTCTACACTTAGCCAGGAAGAAATAGAGCTCCTGAACAGACCAATTTCAAGCACTAAAATTAAAGAGTCAATAAAAAAAAGTTCCAACATCCTGCTCTGGATGGCTTCACACCAGAATTCTATCAAAGCTTAAAGGAAGAGATTATTCTCGTACTCCAGAAATTATTCCAAAAAACTGAGAAAGAAGGAATGTTCCCCAACACATTCTACAAAGCAAACATCACCCTGATACGAAAACCAGGAAAAGACCCAACTAAAAAGGAGAATTTCAGACCAATTTCAGTAATGAATAAAAATGCAAAATTCTCATCAAAATCCTAACCAACAGATTATAACTTATCCTTAAAAACCTCATATGTCATGATCAAGTAGGTTTCATTCCAGGGATGCAAGGCTGGTTTAACATACGTTAAAGTCCATAGACGTTATCCACCATATTAATAGAGGCAAAAATAAAGAACATATGATCCTCTCAATAGATGCAGAAAAGGCATTCAATAAAACTCAGCATCAACTAATTAGAACACTGAAGAGTATAGGCATATGTGGCATATTTATGAAACTGATCTAAGCTATCTATGACAAACCCACAGCTAATATTTTACTAAATGGAGTAAAACTGAAAGCTTTTCCTCTTAGAACTGGAACCAGAAAGTGGTCCTCTGTCAACATTACTATTCAACATAGTGCTGGAAGTTCTAGCCTATACAATTAAGCAAGACAGGGAAATAAAGGCCATCCAAATGGGAGGAGAGAAGGCCAAATTTCCCCTCCTTGCTGATGATATGATCTTATACTTGGAGAACCCCAAAAACTCAAAGGTAAGACTCCTGGAAGTCATCAGAAAATACAGTAATGTCTCAGGATATAAAATCAATGTCCACAAGTCAGTAGCCTTTGTATATGCCAGTAACAGTCAAGAAGAGAGGCTAATTAAGGACACAACTCCCTTCAACATAGCCTCAAAGGAAATGAAATACCTAGGAATATATCTAACAAAGGAAGTGAAGGACCTCTATAAAGAAAATTATGAAATCCTCAGAAAGGGAATAGCAGAGGATATTAATAAATGGAAGAACTCATCATGCTCATGTCTAGGAAGAATCATCATTGTTAAAATGTCTATACTTCCCAAAGCAATCTACCTATTCAATGTCATCCCTATTTAAGATATGAACATTGTAATTTCAAGATTAAGAAAAAATGACTCTGTGTTTTGCATGGAACCAGAAAAAACACCATATAGCTAAGACAGTTCTTAGTAATAAAAACAAAGCTGGGGGCATCATACCATACCATACCAGATTTTAGGCTGTGCTACAAAGCCATAATGGTCAAGATAGCATGGTACTGGCAGAAAAATAGAGACATACACATTTGGAATTGAACAGAAAACCAGGAAATGAAACTAACATCTTACAATCACCTAATCTTCAATAAACTAAACAAGAACATAACTTGGGGGAAAGATTCCCTGGTCAATAAATAGTGCTGGAAGAACTGGATATCCACATGTAAAAGACTGAAACTGGACCCACATCTTTCTCCACTCACAAAGATTGATTCAAGATGGACAAAGGACTTAAATTTAAGGCATGAAACAATAAAAATCCTCAAAGAAAGCACGGCAAAAATACTGAAAGATCTTGGCCTGGGGAAAGGCTTCATGAATAAGACTGCCATGGCAGTTGCAACAAGAACAAAAATAAACAAATGAGACTTAATTAAACTGAAAAGCTTCTGTACAGCTAGGGAGACAACAACCAAAGCAAATAGACTACCTACATAATGGGAAAGGATATTTGCATATTTTGAATATGACAAAAGCTTGACAACTAGGATCTATAGAAAACTCAAATTAATCCACATGAAAAAAGCCAACAATCTCATATATCAATGCGCAAGAGACATGAATAGAACCTTCTCTAAAGAAGACAGATGAATGGCAAACAAACATGAAAATTGATTATCATCCCTACTTATTAGAGAAATGCAATTCAAAACCACCCTGAGATACCATCTAACCCCAGCAGGAATGGCCCACATCCCAAAAATCTCAAAACTGCAGATGCTGGCATGGAAATGGAGACAAGGGAACACTTTTACACTGCTAGTGGGACTGCAAACTAATACAACATTTTTGGAAGGAAGTATGGAGAACCGTCAAAGAACTCAGGCTAGACCTCCCAGTTGATCCTGTAATCCCACTCCTGGGCATCTACTCAGTAGGGAAAAAGTCCTTTTATCATAAGGACACTTACACTAGACTGTTTATTTCAGCTCAATTTACAATTACCAAAATGTGGAAATAGTCTAAAAGCCCACCAACCCAGGAATGGATTAACAAGCTCTGGTACATGCACACTATGGAATACTATTCAGCCATTAAAAAAGATGGAGACTTCACAGCCTTTGTATTAACCTGGATGGAAATGGAACACATTATTCTTAGTAAAGCAACACAAGAATGGAGAGTCATGAATAATATGTACTCAATTTTGATATAAGAAGAATTAATGACAATTAATGACACAGTGGAGGAGGGGGGAGAGCAGAGAGGGAAAGATGGAGGGAGGAGTGGAGAAAGGAAGAGCAGAAAGAGGGAAGGAGTGAGGGGATGTGGTCTTGGTGTGTACCACACCTTTTGGGGGCAAGACAAGATTGTAAGAGGGTCTTAACCTAACAAATGCAATCAGTATAACCTGGTTTCTTATACCCTCAATGAATCCCCAACAATAAATTAAAAATAAATAAATAAAATAAAAATAAGTATAAAAAGACATTAGGATGAACATAAAGCCATTTAGAAATGGGTTTCTTTCTTCTATACTGTCTTCTCACATTTGGGAAATCATTTTAGCGTGATAATCAGAATGGTGATAAAGAATAATGATGCCAAAGTAAGTGTAAAGTTTATCTTTTAACTTTTACATCAAGATAGAAGTCATTTAGGACAAATATAGGTCATCCATTGTCCTAAATATAAAGAAAGGAAGGAAGGATTCATACAGGCTAAGGAGACAAACACGAGATTCAGTATCAACTGTAAGTCATGGGATTGATCAGAGAAGATATACCTTTAGTCAGTTATGATTTAATCATCCTAATTAGCTAATATTCAATATTAATAATATTCAATTTAATAAAAGAGAAATAAAAATGTGAAAATATAAATGTAAGGGAAAAATTATAGAAAATATTTTTATAACAAGACTAACAAAGAATCAAAAGAAAAAAATACAGTATATAGGTTCTTAAAATAAATATATGAAAAGTATTAGAGATTCTTTACCTTCAAATCTATATTACACTGAGTTTATCCTTATATATATTTTTTCATTTCATATTGGCTCTTTCTAGCATGCAGCCAATTTCTAGCTAGCTTTTTCCTTCACTATCTGTGATGTCATTTGATAGACAAATAAATTTGTGAAAATAAAAACTGATTTTTTTACTATTAGTCCAAGCAAAATATAATTAAAAAAAAATTAGAGAAGTTTGGAATGATGAAATTAGCAAGTAATATAAACATAAAGATAATCCACTCTTTGAAATACTTAGGGCAGTTTCTCTCCATTATTATATAATTGAAATTTAAGTTCATATGTGATTAATTATTTAAGCCATGGCAAATTTATATATGTATTTGTATACAGTCTTTGATTTGTATAAAAATTTGACTGAAATCCAAATCTTACCTCATTCTGGAGGTCTCGGATCATTTTGCTTTTCCTTTCCACTTCAGTCTTTAAAAAATTAATCTGAAAATAAATAGAACATTATATAGGCAAGTAACAACCCCATATCAATTGCTTTCACATGTTTACCTGTTTGAGGAATAATAAAATGATTATGATTATCCCTACATTAACAAATATTGATTTATTTATCGTGTTGATTTATTTAGCTAGGCGTTGTGGCAGGCACCCTAAGTCCCAGCTACTTAGGAGGCTATGGCAAGAGAATCGCTCAAACCCAAGAGTTTGAGGTTGCTGTGAGCTGTGACGTGATAGCACTCTACTGAGAGTGATAGCTTGAGACTCTGTCTCAAAAAATATATATATATATTTATAAATAAATATTGAAAAGTAATAAAGAATTAAAATGTTCATTAATCAAAACCCTCATCATTTAGTTTACTGACTATATAGAAATATCCTTTTCTCATATAAGAAAAAAATGTTTTGTTTTGTTTTTTAATTGAGAAAACATGTACATTGTAACTGTGGCTAAATTCTTATCTGGTTAAATTCATTATTTAAAAACATGGTTCTTTTAACAAAATAGATCCAAGTGTTAAGCCTAGGTATCTCTATTCCTAACACACTCTCTAGGTAATTTTGACCTGTGGTTGGGTTTGAGAGCAATATCATAGTGATATTCCTTACATCAAACATATGGAACAATATGAATACTCTACCAAGTAAACCATGACGTATTCTTCTGAGTATGATATTGTCAAAATGTGTTCTTAGCCAGTTATTATTGTATTTTCATGAGCATAGTTTTATTTGCTCTGGGTAGTTTGAAAAATAAAAGGCAACATAACAGAGTAATTGAGATTTTTTTATAGGGTCTTTATAGTCTTTGAGAGTTCACTGGTAACTAAAACTCATCACTAAAATTTGACTATGATTAAAACATAAGTACGGGAGTGGATGAAACATTTAATTTCTCCAACTAATTTGCTAGTAGTCACAGTTTTTACAAAAGTATGTAAATACAGGTGAAATTAATTTTATGGATATGTTTAATTCACCATAACAAATATAATTTAGATATGTAATGGATTATAATTTATATCCCTTTAAAACAGTGGTTCTCAACCTTCTCAACGCTGCAGCCCTTTAATACAATTTCCATGGGTCGCGACCCACAGGTTGAGAATCGCTGTTTTTAAAAATAATGTGTCTTTAAAATCCAATGTATGTTGAATACATAGAGCACATATCAAATTGTACGAGCCATATTTCTAACTCAATAGTAATATAGTGTTACAAGATTATTTGAGTGATTAAAGAAATTAATGATATGATTATCTTTGAAGACAAACTGAGTCATTGGGTTGAAAATCAAATTTAGGAGGAAGGATAGATTTTTTTATATATAAATATACATATACAAATATATATATATATATTCTATATGGCATAGAAAAATTAAGTTATTAAAAATGTCAAATACAGAAAAAATAATATCATGGGAAATGCCTAAGGGCAACTCCCAATATTAAACAAATATAAATACTTTGTCTAGTTTTTTCAGAGATTTTTGTAAATAAAATATTATGCATACTATTAAAGCTTCATCTAATGTTCTTTTCTTTCCTCTTCCCAGAGTTTACTGCCATCCTGAAGTCAATGCTCATTTGTCTCATGAATGTTTTTATACATTTTATTTATTATGTATGCTCCAATGGAAAATAAATGCTATTGCTTTGCATTAACGTTTGTAAATTATGTGAAATTATACTTTATGCCAGTGAACTGTAGTCATCTTTATTTTATGTAAAATCAGTTAATTTATGGTAACTGGCAAATTTGTTATAATATTATAGTAATCATCGTTGAAGGGACAAATTACTAAATTAATCAATGTAAACACTAAGTTACAGTAACTGATAGATTCCTAAATAAATGGTTTAAATGCATAACACTCCAGAGGTTACTGGTGCCTGGAGTCGCTAGGGCAGTGAGTGGGCCATCATCGCTGGTTGTAGTAATGGCATCTGTAACCATCCTTTTCATGACTTCTCCCATTATCCCTGGTGACATGATTTCCAAGATGCAGGAAAGTCCAGGACAAAAATTTTATAAAACCCCAAACTCTCACTTTAAAATATTTTCTAGGTAGCCCAGCTTAGTGGCGGGTGCCTGTAGTTCCAGCTACTTGGTAAACTGAGGCAAGAGAATCTCCTAAGCCCAGCAGTTGGAGGTCGCTGTTAGCTGTGTTACTCTACCGAGGGCAATAAAGTGAGACTCTGTCTCTTTAAAAAAAAAATGCCCTGGAGTTGGAGGTTGTTGTGAGTTTTGATGCCATGGCACTATACCCAGGACAACAGCTTGAAGCTCTGTTTCAAAAAAAAAATTAAAATTAAAAAAAATAAAATAAAATATTATCTCGGTATATTATCTTTTCTTTGGGAGATTTAACCTTGTACATCCTGGACAGAACTGGCCAGTTATCTGATGAGGTAGATAAAGATTGACATAGAGTGATGTTAAGTCTGTGGCAACTCAAGTGTTGCATAAATAGTTGATAACCAGAAATACATCAGTGGTTCTCAACCTGTGGGTTACGACTCACAATAACTGTATTAAAAGGCTGTGACATTAGGAAGGTTGAGAATACTGAAATACATTGTTAGGGGGACAAAAAGAAAGAGTTCTATGGAAAATTAGTTGAATCCTATAAGTAGAGGACTAGAATACCCATTGATTCTTGTTCATGATATCTTTAAGAGCTGCAATAGTTCTAGTGCCACCTAACTGCCTCAATGTATTTGATTCCTAGGCTTGGTTTTCCATAAGATCCATGGGAAGTCTTTAGAACACCTGTTAGCATTCTCCTCTTTTCTGGCTGTGTCGATTTCACGAATTACCATTCCCTCAAATGAAAATCCAACCCACGGGTGGCACCAGTGACTCAAAGGAGTAGGGCACTGGCCCCATGTGCCAGAGGTGGCGGGTTCAAACCCAGTCCCGGGCAAAAACTGCAAAAAAAAAAAAAAAAAGGGAAAATCCAACCCAAACAATCTGGATGGAAGAACACACAAAAGAGAAAGGGAAACCTGAAAACTCTCTTGTCTGTAGTTTTGGCTATATTAATTCCTTAGGTAAGTTTGCATTATGGAGATGGCTGAGAACAATCTAAAAACATTAGACACATTCATTGCCTCTTCATAGTACAAATTGATTGAAAAATATAAGTATCATGGGCGGGTCCCGTGGCTCAGCAGGGGGTCGGGCCCATATACCAAGGGTAGCAGGTTCAAACCTATCCCCGGACAAACTGCAACAAAAACAACAACAACAAAAAAAAAAAACAAACCAAAAAACAAAAAACATAGGTATCATCAAGGAGGACTTAGCTTTAACCAAAATTAGACATATATGGAAAGCGACAGTGCACTCACAATAAACAACTTTTACATTCTTTTCTACCCAGGCACTTTATTAGAACCAGAAATCTTTGATTTGTATACATTTGTGTTTCATTTAAGCCACGAGCTACTATGACTTGAAGCCACCTTTCTATTGTTAATAACCTGCTTTTTTGTTAACATTATTTTTCAGAAATCCTCAAAAATTGGTACAGTTGAATCTATGCTGTTTGCAATCAGAAATTAATTTTGAGAGTATCCTGATAATACATTGCAATGTCAAGACTATGGTTAAATGTTAAACAAGAACAGAAAACCTTGGGAATGCAATACTTAAGTATTCCAGAAATAAAATATATTCAGAACATTTAAAAAGCATTAGCCTTTTTTGCCATGGGTTTAGAATCTCAATAGGATTTAATGTTCCTGGAAAAATAAGCATTCTTAGAGATAGTTGTTAAAGAATTCACAGAGATATGGAGACAGAAAATACCATTCATTTATAATGAATAAGAGTGAACGAACACAATTATTTTTGCTTAATGAGAATCAAAGTGTGAAACTAACTCTTGGTTCAGACTGATTATGCCTCACAAGTTAAGCCATAAAAATTAACCAGAGTAGTAAAATGCATCAAGTGATCATTAATATCTTTAATTATTCTGGTCACACCTGAGAGCTCATTCTTTCTTGCTGTCTTTTGGGGTTTTCCTTTAGAAACACAGGCTCGAAAAGATTACATTTGCCTCTCCATTATTTGCTTAGGGATAAAAACAGATGTTCTCATCTTTATAATGAGTATTTTAAAATGGAATTAATTCTTGACAGAGGTATAGGTTTTTGGACTTAATTTTTCACACATGTATCATTGTTTATATTTTTGTAAGGTAATAAACAAAACTACCTTTGTGTTTCCTAATGTTTTACTATGGACTTATCAAAGGCCATGGGTATTTGCAACATCTTTTGCATAAATATACAATCTTTTATTTTTACAGAAAAAGACATTATAGTTTAAATTTGATAAAGACCAGGGCAGAAAATTATCTACTCTTAAATCTAAAATAGCACAGCAATATTTATAGAATCAATCTAAATTTGTGCCCATTTTGAGAGATAGTAATTACAATTAACTTGATCTCCTTTTCTTATCCAAACTTCAATTACAATCATAGTCTTCCAAGCAAGGAAAATAATTAGGGTATGATTTAAACCGTAAACATATCTAAAAACATGTATTAATTTTGTCGTGATTTAACTTCGAGCCATGAATATGGAGAAAAATTAAAAAGCATTTTGTTGGAGACTTCACCAAACTTTGAGGGATCCCAGTGATGCAAAATCCATCTTCCTCTAGATTCTTCCACCCAACAAATGCACATGGAAAAAAATAACAAAATGCACATGGAAAAAAATAATCTTAGTGTATACACATACATATCTATGCACGTACATATATATGCCATTCCTACATGCATTAAAGAATTTGTCATCTCTTTTCAGAAACCTTAGAACATATTACTTGTTCAGTTTCAAAACACATTTCCTTAAAGAGATAATATGATTTCTTTCAGCTATAGATATTCTTTGTCAATGGTCATGATGTATATTTTGTTAATATACTCTCAGAATTCTTTATTTGGGATTTTTGCATCTGCATTAATTAGAGCAATATAATCCATTTATGGGTTTACTTAGTTGTATTGTCCTTAATTAATTTTGGAATCATAAATGCACATTCTTATAAAATAAAATGAGACTTTTAGCTTTCTGTTTTACAGAAAATATTAATACTGGAATAAGTTAAGAGTTCATTGGTCTTTAAAAATCAGGTGGAACTCACCATTAAAGTCTTATGCTGGAATTTGGAAGTGAGGATGTATTACAGTACAATAAAATTTTAAATATAATTTTCTATCTAAATACTATATTTCTGTTCCATAAATTTTGCTATTTTATATTTATTTAACTAGGAATTGACATGTACATTTTAAAATTTATTACTGAGTAGTTGTTCATAATAGTTTTATTTATATGAATTGTGAATATGGTTATTTTCTTTTTTTATGTATTATTTTAAATATTTATTTTTATTGTTATTTTAAACTTTCTAAAAATTACTTTATCATAATCTTTTCAAAGACTAACTTAGAATTAGGGAAAAATTTTTTTGTTTCTTTGTTTTTATTTTACTTTTATTTTTTTCTTCTAGTCTTTAAAATTCTCTTCCCCTATTTCATTCAGTATGGTTTTTGCTTTTTAGGCAACTTGTTGAATTAATGTTATCTTTAATCTTTCCTGAAAAATGCATTTAAAGCTATTAATGCCAACTAAATATTACTTTGGTGTGTATTATTTCCAATATTATTCTATACTAAATATTCTCTAATGCCTTTTAGTATTTCTTATAAATCAAATGGTTTCTGGGAAATATAACTTAAGGCATTATTTGAGCATTTTGTAAAATTTTTTTTAAATTTTTATTACAATGGAGTTGAATATGTGCTATCAATACTTTGTAACTTATAGAAGTTTATTTAACATTAAACCATACTTTATTTCTATAACATTTCTGTAAATGTTTTGGATGTGGACTGAATATAGGTAGTTTTTAGGGATTTTCCTATATATAATAATTCAAAACCATTAATAGCATTTTTAAGGTAATCTATGTATTTACATATATTTCTTCTATCAATTGAGATTAATTGATGTTGACACTATATTGTTAGGTGCATAATGTTTATGATGATTTTATTTTTATTTTTTATTTTGCTGGTATGTAATGTCTTCATTTCTTCTGTCTTAATTCCTTATATTGTATGTGGCAGATAGTAAAGCTATTGCCATTTTTTAAAAATTCATTTTGCATATATTTATTCCATGTTCCTATTTGTTTATTTTAGGTAGGCAGTAATTTAAATTCCTAACTTTAGGGTGTTTGTAAAAATTATCCTATTCTCCTAATTGTAGTTTTGTTTTAAATATTATGCTACTAAATTTAACCCATTTGAATTTATTGTGATTTCTAACACTTCGGACTTTGGCCTTCTTGAGTTTCCACACACTGTACTTTTTTCCTCACAATAATTGCTGCTAATTTAAGATATAGAACATTCATTATAAAGATTTCCTTATTTACCACGTGTCCCTTTGATTGTGGTACCTTACTCCAATCATAGTTACTTTTCCCTTTCGTATCATGTTTCCTAATGAGAAAACTAAATTGTTCAGGTTATTTATTTTCTATTAGTCCCCATATCACTTACGGTGTTTTGTGTGTTTATATGTGTTTTTTGAGGATAGTATTTTTTTCCAAAGAGATTTTCAAAATGGAATTTGTATAGCAACATTTCTGAGGTCTTATATGCCTTAAAATTAGCTTGACAATTTAGATGAACAGAACCATCCCAGAAATACTGTAATAAAATAATGCTTTATTGTATACTTAAACTCAGCATCTTTCTTAAGAAGTCTGATATCTATCTGATTATCATCCTTTTGTAGATGATCTACACAAGTATTTGGAAAATTGTGCAATTTTATCTTTTATCTTGACATTATTTTTTGGTTTTTCATTAAGTCATATGCACATAGATCCTGAATACATTTATGCATATGTGGGGTACAATGTGTTGATTTTGTTTATACAATTTGACATGCTTACATCAAACCAATCAACATAGCTTTCGCCTCATTTACTTAATTATTGTGTTAAGATATTTTATCTTGAAATGTTTAAATTTCACTATGACATGGTAAGATTTCTATTTACTTAAACGTATACCTTATTCTGAGACGTAAAAAAATTTAAGTCTACTGCTTTTTCTACTGTTTTCTAGACATTTTTCATCACTACTATCTTCTTTCTGCCACTTACATAATGCAATGTGTTCTTTATTTTTGCGAATGTGCATTGAGTATCATGTCTGTTTAATATTTGCAAATAGCTCTTTAGTATGATTTCTTGCTTTTCCTCAATGTATATACATACACATCTCTTATCTTGGTGGATATACCAAATATGTTGAGCTAAAATTTTTATTTAGATCCCCTAAATAATAATTGTGCTTTAGAGTGCATACATGGTTCAATCTTTGTTCTTTCTTTTTAGTACCTCTATACCTCAAATATATTGTTAACCTTACTGTCTCTTTTCTTTCCTTTTCCTTCCCTTTCTCTCTCTTTCTTTCTTTCTTTCTTTCTTTCTTTCTTTCTTTCTTTCCTTCCTTCCCTCCCTCCCTCCCTCCCTCCCTCCCTCCCTCCCTCCCTCCTTCCTTCCTTCCTTCCTTCCTTCCTTCCTTCCTTCCTTCCTTCCTTTCTTTCTTCCTTTCTCTCTCTCTCTCTCTGAGAGATAATATGCATAGGGACCAAAGAAAGATGGCAGCTATCCTGGGGAGAAAATTGGAGACCCAAAGTAAAGAATCTTAGAAATGCAGATTGCTCTGGAGGGTTATGAGGAAGGGGGGGGGGAAATGACTCCGCATTCCTGACTCTTTCGACTCTTCAACTCAGCAATGCTTTTTGCATATTTCACTGATGTTACCCTGAAGACAATAGAGGCCTGAGCTGTTGCTATTGACTTTTAGGAGAAGGGGTTGAAAGGGATATTCCAAAGGAAAAGTAGGAGAAAGGAGAGGATCAGAATGCACAGATGGCCTTAAAACTACTCTCTCTTGCATCCTACCACAGCCCTCTGCCCTAGTCAATAACAACTCCCTGCACTATATGGGAGGTATGGGGTATGTACGTATGTATTATGTATTATTGACTGGGGTATATATGTATATATGTATATTTTATGTTATATATATATATATATACACACATATATATATATATATATAGTGAGTTATCTTTCTTCTTTGGAAATACTCATTACTTTATTTGTTAAGTTGTTCACTTGTTTTTATAAGTTATTTAGTCCACATTTTCCTTTAACTTCTTGTAGTTTTTCTAGAGTAAATTTTTGGAGGAATGAGTTAGCAATGGCATCAATATGTCATCTTGGAAGTGACTCTACAAATGTGCATTTAAAATGTACTTCTGACAGTGATTGATGAAGAAAGGAAATGGTTCATTCTAGAATTCCTAGATTTTAGGAAAAGGTTAATAAGTATTTGTCAAATGTGTAAGCTGTATACCTCTTGTAAAATAGCTTCATATCTTGCTACTTTCCATATATTTTGAACGTAAAAGTGATCTTCTAGAGACAGAGAGTAAAATACTGATTCACCATAGCCTGGGAAAGGTAGTGAGGACAACGGGAGATAAAGGGTGGTGGGTGGTCAATGGGTAAAAAAATATGGTTAGTTAGAAAAATGAACAATGTCTGATAGTACAACAAAGTGACTATAGTTAATATTAAGTGTTTTATAATATGAACATACAGTACAGAAAACTTTCTTTTAATAGAACATTTTAAAATCTGTGTTCATGGGACACAATTATAAGAAGGACTTTACCTAATAAATGCAATCAATGCAACCTAATTCTTTGTACCTCAATGAATCCCAACCAATAAATAAAATAAAATCTGTGTTCATTGATTTTTGCCCTCCTGAAAGATATAAGGAGACAATTATAATATAGATGATACAGTAATAATGAGTATGCCTGTGGTCCTGTAAGAGTGTATAAGAGGGTCCCCATGAGAAGACACAAAATCTGTAAAAGCCAGGAAGAAAATCCAAGAAATGAGTGTGCTGTGCTCTGCGGAGTCTTTCAGAAAAGTCTCATTAAAGTGCCAAATATTTAAGGAAGAGTGGGGAATTCATCTATGTCCAATAGGAGAACAGTCTATTTTCTGGTTCCTAAATTGGAGAACAATCTATTTTCTACTTATGAAGTTTACTACTCTAAGATGTGAATAATGTCCAGAGTGTTCTGACAGTCAATGATACAAAGTTTTTATCAGCTGCTTATCCCAGAAGATTCCAAGAGGCTAATTCTCTTAAGGTGACTAAAACAGCATACAGAGAGCCTTCTAAAGGAGAAACAAGGCTTCTAAGTTCACAGCTGTTTAAATTTGCTGGCTTCTATTGCATTCTTCATTCCCCATTCTCTCATTTCCTTTTGTATCTTTTTATGGCAAAGACCAAGGACCACCCAAGTAGCCCCTTTTCTGTTTCCACCTTGGGCTGGATCATGTAGAATTCCTTTTGAAGTTGGTAATTTGGGATGTTTGGTCTTTACTGTGAGCTTTTGTTATAGTAATTCATATATTTCCTAATTTTGTCATTTGAAGAATAAATTAATAAATACATTTTTTTAACTTCAAGGGAGGTGTGAGATGCTCCTTCTGGTATTAATTCACATCACCTAACTATATCAAGATTGTCATTTCTAATTGAGAGATTATACATTGCATGCTAATTTTCTTATTCTTTTTTATATTTTAGTTTTCTAAAAGAAATATAATGAGTAAAAGTAAATCAGGTGATGATATATAATCTGCTTAGTTATAATGATTAGAATGATAAAATATTAAGAACAGGATAGTGTTTGCAACAGCATGCAATATTGAAGCTTTCACAATTGATTATGTTCAACAACGAATGGATGGAACATCTCAAATAATCACCAAGTAAACTGCTCTATAAGCAGCTTTGACACACTTCCTACATTGAAAAAGTCTCAGAGAAGTAAAATAACTTGCTTGCATTCTTTCATCTGGGTGAAATTAAAATGGGAAGCAGAGAAGGAAGGGGAATGATGGTAGTTTAATTTCTACTATCTACTACATGACAGGTGTGATTTTAGGGAAATTATGTAAATTATTTTGATGTGAATCTCCTCTTAAATATTATAATAACAAAACTTGCAGAAGTTAAAGAGCTTGATTAAGTCTGGTAAACAGCTAATATATTGACAAAGCTAGTAAATAGCTCACTGGGAATTTAGATCCCAAACGCTCTTATTTTGAAGCACAGGCTGAGTTAGGAGTGTCTTTAAGAAGTCTCAGGGTTAGTAGAGTATTTTAGGGGGAAATGCACACTCTCTTGGGACTCAGTGTTGAGCATGAGACCTCGCTGTGAGCATGCTGAGATGAGGACAAGGATGACTCTGTCAGGCCTGACTTCTTCCTTCCACACATTCTTTGTCCCTGATATTTTTCCAAGCTTGAGTATTCTAACTTTGGTTTGCTCTCTTTCAAACATTACAGGTCTCTTACTTTTGGATCTTAATCAGCTTGTGTAACATAAAGGACTAATCATGATTTTGTGTCTTGGCTACTCTTCTTCCTCGCTGTGCCAATGCAAGCTAGAAACTCTCCAAGTTGTTCCTCTTAGGTAAAGATACATCCAAACAATGTATTTTTATTAGGAGCACCTGAAGAAATAATATGTGAGAGAACTTTTTTTGTTTTGATTCAACTGATCAGTTTTATGAGGCTATGAATAAACTTGGATTAAATACACTCAGTTAAGGCAGAGATGAGGTTGCAGTTAGGACCAGTCAGTAGGAGTTGAGTCAATAGGTCAGGTGTTAAGGGGATGGGAGAACATGCTGTTCCTGAAAGTTGTCTGCTTTTTTATGCAACATTTGGCATCTAGAGATCCAGACATTAGGCCACTTTGCAAGTGAACAGTGATGTGTTGCTCCCTACAGAGTGAAACAAACATGCATATTGTCACAGGTGGGCAGAACAGAAAGTAGTTAATTCTTAACGTGAAATAATTTTGCACCTACAATGTCAACAATCATTGTTAGGCTGTCCCCTGAAATCAAATGTTCTAGATGACAGATAGGTTGAGTTTCAACAATAATAACCCATATCCTAATCAAGGTTGTGAAAGGAAAGCCTTGCATGTAAAAGACTGGCTGACTGTTTATAGAGGATTCCAGGTGATTGACAGAGATGGAGACTTTGCCTTCGTTATGGTTTCAGTTTCGTAAACTGATGCTTCACCTCAGTCTTTTGTACATGTGCACTGATGCTTCACCTCAGTTTTTTGTACATGTGCCATACAGACCACCCTTGTTCCTAACAACTCAATCATGTACTTGAGTCACCCTGTCTCAGCCTCCTGACTGTCTGAAAGCTACTTCGAACCGTGGGAGGAAAAGAGTCCTCCTCTTGGGAGCACACTTCTTAAATACAACCAGAGACAATACTCCCCCTAATTGCCTTTTTTATTGAACTCTTATATCTGAGACCACTATAGAAACATTCTCTCATCACTTCAGGGCCAGGTCGAACAACTCAGGACAGGCTCTATGCCATCAGAATCTTTCAACCTGGCCAATCCTAAGCCTGCTTACCCTGCTTCATCTGTTCTTTGCACCAGAAAATACAATAAAGGCTATTGCTGACAGTTTACCCGCCACCATTTCCTTCATGGCCAGCCCTGGAGTCTCCTCATATACCCCTCACCCATGGCATGGCAGAGGAAGCCACAGAAGTAATGTTTTCAATGGCAGTCTTGTCTTGATCTTTTGGCTTTATGATATCTCATGTTTTCTATTGATTCTGTAAGGTCTATGCTAGTAAATGATGTATAAGTTAGGTCTTGGAATTAGTACAGATCTCATGTTAAGCATGACTTTTAGGAGTACCGTTTCTCCTATGTAAGGTGGATATGAGACACGAGGGTCAAAACTACATCATTCTGAGAGAGAAAATCTAAAGAGCAAGTTGATCATTAAACTTTGCCATCAATGCGCAGAAGGCATTGGTGTGTCCCTGAGAGCTGCTTATTCAGTAGATGCAGCTCAGGGATCTGCTTGACTTAATCCCACAGTGTGCGGCCACTAATGTGGGTCTTGACACCAGCACTCTTGGCCCACTCTGGTCCTGGGTTTCCCATCCATAAAAGAAGGCTGGGAATTGCATGCTGGCTACAGTCAAATAAAACAGCAATCTTTTCTTGGCATGAATGCTGACCCAGTATTATTCTGATCATGGTAACTGATACCTCTTTTATTGTGTTTTTATTTTTATTTTTTGTAGGTGTTTTTGTTCCATCATGATTTAAAAAAAAAGAAAATAATAATTACCCAGCTGCAAAGCAAAGGGCACAAAGAAGAAACCCACTTACAGTGGCTTGGTGTTTCTCTGCTTTCTCAGACGTCTCTTTAAGTTGATTTTGCAGGGCCTCCTGAAGAGACTTCATTTCTTCTCTAGTTTACCAGAACGCATAGCAAAAGAGAACAAAAATGTAGATAATTCTGTTATTTCCTATGCACCTTATGAAAGGAAGCTTTACTGTCTACCCGCATGTAGGAAACAGACAACTAGTGTTGTCTAAAGCCACAGTTAAGCACACAGGATGCACTAAAAAGCATGGTAATAAAGGGCTTTCGCTTTCATGCAAATACTAAAAGCAAGAAATTGCCCTGCTATTATAAGAATACCACTGTGTGAATCACCCATGAGGTACATAATGTGTTAGATCAAATCAATATAATAATCCAAGTTGAAAAGCTAATTTCACTGACAGAATGCCAGGGTGTGAGCATGCTGTTTGGAAAAAGTCACTGTAGACTTGCTGATAGCCTAAAATGACTGCTCCCTTCTTGTGTTCCTAATTGATTAATTTTAAAGCATTATGCTTTAGACATCCTTCACAGGGCCTGAACTTTTCATAAAAATAAAGGGAAAAGAGACGTTTTGCTAACTTGAGGGCTTATTTAATGGGGATAATAAAGGAAATGCATGCCAGTGCAGATATTCATGGCGTCTTTAGCTCACTAAGATAGAGGGGTCCTGACTGTTTTGTTAAAAACAGGAAGATTCCCTAAATTACCATTAATCTTACAAGTTTAGATTTTATTCATTTATGACAAATCATTTTATCTTTCTATGCCTTGATTTCATCATCCAAGCTATCACTTCAAAAAAAAAAAATCAGATATTAGATGTGTGTGTGTGCGTGTGTGTGTGTGTGTGTGTGTGTGTGTTTGAAGAGAAACTCCCTCTAACCAATCAGAACAACCAAACAGAAACAGGTTCTAATATTACCAGCAGCTAAAGTATTTAAAATTTCCAACAACACACCAAAGACTCAGTCTAGAAATTTAGACAAATGACAAATCTTTGCATAGTCAACTTCTTCAGTGATAAAATAGGCACAAGGATAGAACTGACTTGTAGGCTTGTAGTCAGGATTCAGATGACACAAGGGAAGCAAAATGCTCAGCAGAATGCTTGAAAAGGGTTACTTCATAAATGCTAGATCATCACCTTTACCCCCCAGCACCTCTCCAGATTCCCATGTCCATTCCTTGTCTACTGTGTTCTACACAAACTAAAGCTGCTCTTTCAGCATACGGGACTTCACGGAGGCCAGGCTTCCTACTCTAGAAACTGTTTTGTCCCAGTCTAAATTTCAAGACTATGAGAGAGGATCTCTATTTTTATTGGAATCAATTTGGACTTAGGGCAGCAAACAAAAACATAGTTAGAACAAGTTATAAAGCAATTACACTCACTTTGGTTTTTAGATGATTTATGCTTGCTGGGGAGATGCTTGTAACATGTTTTGCTTAAAGTGGATTTTAAGTTACAATTTCCATTACTGCTTCAAACTGGTCTCATTTATCATTCCTATTTCATGAAGGAACATTTAAAATCTGGGCTTCCATTATTACTTTCCGATATTTTTAACAAATAGCTTTTGGAGTATATGTAATGTAATATAATGAAATGGAACGTAAATATCTACATATATGGTAGGTTTACAAAGTGCAAGCCATTCTTAGAAGCCTCACATCAAACTGTGGGTTATAGTATAGATCAGTAGTTCTCAACCTTCGTAAGGCAGCAATGTATTTTTATTGTTAAAAAGGGGTTGTGACCCACAGGTTGAGAACTGCTGATATAGACAGAAAACTGATGGATAAAGAGGAGGTGAAATTGTGTTCTGGAGTCTACACATTCAAACACATAGTGATTATACTACCTTTACTGAAAGAGAGAGGGAGGGAAGAAAGGAAGGAAGGAAAGAAGGAAGGAAGGATGGAAGGAAGGAAGGCAGAAAGGAAGGAAGGAAATTAAGAGATATAGCAACCAATAAAAATGTGTGAATCTTATTTAGCTCTTTTTTTTTTTTTTTTTTTTTTTGAGACAGAGCCTCAAGCTGTCACCCTGGATAGAGTGCTGTAGCATCACAGCTCACAGCAACCTCCAATTCCTGGGCTCAAGCGAGTCTCTTGCCTCTGCCTCCCAAGTAACTGAGACCACAGGTGCAGCCACAACACCCGGCCATTTTTTG
>CAUYON010115366.1:0-16082 GCA_963573935.1 Arctocebus calabarensis | reverse complement strand
GCCTATAGACACATGAAAAAATGCTCACCATCCTTAATCATCAGAGAAATGCAAATCAAAACTACTTTGAGATATCATCTAACTCCAGTAAGATTAGCCCACATAACAAAATCCCAAAACCAGAGATGCTGGCGTGGATGTGGGGAAAAGGGAACACTTCTACACTGCTGGTGGGAATGCAAACTAATATGTTCCTTTTGGAAGGATGTTTGGAGAATATTTTTTTTTTTTTTTGAGGCAGAGCCTCAAGCTGTCACCCTGGATAGAATGCCGTGGCATCACAGCTCATAGCAACCTCTAATTCCTGGGCTCAAGCGAGTCTCTTGCCTCTGCCTCCCAAGTAGCTGGGACTACAGGTGCCCACCACAATGCCCGGCCATTTTTTTGGTTGCAGCCGTCATTGTTGTTTGGTGGCCCCAGGCTGGATTTGAACCCACCAGCTCAGGTGTACGTAGCTGGTGCCTTAACCTGTTGAGCCACAGGCACCAAGCCACGTTTGGAGAATATTTAGAGATTTAAAAATAGAACTGCCATTCAATCCTATAATTCCTTTATTAGGTGTATATCCAGAAGACCAAAAATCACATTATAACAAATATATCTGTACCAGAATGTTTATTGCAGCCCAATTCATAATTGCTAAGTCATGGAAGAAGCCCAAGTGCCCATCGACCCACAAATAGATTAATAAATTGTGGTACATGTATACCACGGAATATTATGCAGCCTTAAAGAAAGATGGAGACTTTACCTCTTTCATGTTTACATGGATGGAGCTGGACATATTGTTCTTAGCCAAGTACCTCAAGAATGGAAGAAAAAGTATCCAATATACTCAGCCCTACTATGAAGCTAATTTACAGGTTTCATATGAAAGCTATAACCCAATTATAGCACAAGAATATGGGGAAAAGGGCAAGGAAGGGGAAGGGAGGGAGAAGGATGGGTATCACTAACTTGATAACTTAGAAAAAGTCAGTATCTTAAAAAAACACAAATTACTAAAATTGATTCAGGACACAAAAACCTGGAAAGCTTTGAAAAGCCAAATCCTAAATAAAAATCTTTCCACAAAGAAAACTTGAGGCCCAGATGAATCTACCAAAAATTTTAAGAAAAAAATATAATCCAATACAAATTCTTTCAAAAAAGAGGAACACTACCAAATTCATTTAATGAAGCCAGCTTTATCCTGTCACAAAATCTGACAAAAATATTCACAGAAAACTATCAATTTCCCTCATGATCATAGATATAAAGACCTTTAGTCATAGATAACAAATATGACAAATCAAATTCAAGAAGACAGGTAATTCGTCAGGACCAAGTGGGGTTCAAATTGGAAAAATACTCTATAATCACCTTAATAAATCCAGAAAAAGCACTGGACAAAATTCACACATTCATGATAAAGATAATAAAACATTCAGGAAGCAAAAGTTTGTCAAGCTAACAAAGAGATCTATGAAAAATCTACAGTTAACATTATACTTCATGGTGAATGATTGAACACCTTCTCTCTAAGACAAAGAACAAGGCAAGAAGATCCACTTTTACCACTTATATTCAGTGTTATATTGTAGGTTCTACACAATAAGATGGGGAAAATAAAGCAAATACATATTGGATAGGAATTCACAGATGACAAGACCATGGAGAAAGGTTATTAAATCTAATAAGTGACTTCAGCTCAACTGAGGATACAAGTTCAACGTATAAAACTATTTCTATATACTAGATAACAATTGGAAATGAAAAAATTTTAAACCATTTATAATAGCATTCAAAAATATGAAACAGGGAATATAACAAAATATGTGCAAGATTTGTATACAGGAAATTTCAAAACAGTGCTGGGAGAAATTAAAGACTTGATAAATGAATAGATTATGCTGCACATTGTTTAGAAGGCTCAATATTGTTAAGATGTCAGTTCTCCTTAAGCTGATCTATAGATTCAAAGCTATCTTAATTGAAACCCTACTGGCTTTTTGGAAGAAGTTGATTAGCAGATTCTAAATGTTTGCTTTTAGATGCAAAAGACCTTGAAAAGACTCTACTATTTGGAAAAAGAACAGAGTTGGAGGACATAATGTATCTGATTTCAAATATTTAGTAATCAGTACAACATAGCATTAGCATATTGATAGACATATAAACAGACTAGAAAATAGAGTCTAAAAATAAACCCGATCAATTAATTTTTGACAATAGTGTCAAAGCATTTCAATGAGGAATGAAAAATATTTCCAATTAACTAACTGTCCAAAGAACTGGATATCCACATAAAAAAAATGAACCTTGATTTTTATCTAATATCATATTGAAAAATTAATCTAAATATAAAAGATAAATATATGAAACTTTTAAAAGAAAACAAAGGAGAAAATCTTTCTGACCTTGGGGTACACTAGTATTTCTTAGACATATCAGGGGAAAAAAAAGAGCAATCACTACTGGTAAAACTTATTAAATGTAGAATATCAAAGTTTTCATATATTGATTAAGAAAATGCCATGAAGGCTATGTTTAACAGTTTGACCAAAACATTTCAGATTGTATATGAAGTCAGCACATTGTGCCCCATGATTGCACCAATGTACAAAATTATGATTTGAAAATTATTTAAAAAAAAAAAAAGAGCAATCACAATTAAGAAGAAAAATTATGATTTCTTTCTTTCCTTTTTGTTTTTCTTTTTTTGTTTTTGAGACACAGTCTCACTCTGTTGCCCTGGGTAGAGTGCATTGGCATTATCCTTGCTCACAGCAACATCAGACTCCTAGGCTTAAGTGATTGTCTTGCCTCCTGAGTAGTTGGGACTATAGGCACTCGCCAAAACACACAACTAGTTTTTCTGTTTTTAGTAGAGGCAGGATCTGACTCTGGCTCAGGCTGGTCTCAAACTCCTCAGCTTAGGCAATCCACCCACCATGGCCTCCCAGAGTGCTGGAATTACAGGTGTGAGCCACCATGGACGACCTCTATAATTTATATTTCATCAAAGTTTTAAAATCCTGTACTTTGCAAGACACCATTTACAAAATAAAAAGGCAAATAACAGAATGTAAAAGTATTTTTCATACATACATTTGAAAAAAGGACTAACATTCAGAATATACAAAGACCATTTATAACTCAATAATAGTGAAACAGCCCAATAAAAAAAATAGCAAAATATTTCAGCAGGTATATCACCAATAACATACACATGGCTAATGTGAGCATGTGAAAAAGAGTCTTATCACCATTAGTCTTCAAAAAACATGAAAACTAAAATCACAAGGAGACACTATTATCATCCAGCAGAGTTTTTATGCAGTCACAAGCGACTACTATAACAGGCTGGAAACTAAAGGAGACCCTAACACAAGACCTTTTCTCCCCAACAGACATCTACGTTTTGGCACTTTCCAAGAGGCCCTTGCACTAGAATGGCAACTCCCACATTTCCCAGGGTTTAGGGTACAGAGTCACACAAACATAAAGGAGCCTGCAATAAGCTTATAGTCAGTCTATCATCCCCTAAAGTCAGCAGCAGATTTTGACCCATCATACGTGGCAGGAAGTGAAAGAGGGCAACTGGAAGTCTTTAACTGGCTTAACTGTCAGGACTGAGGAGATAAGGACCTGCAGAGGTCTCAGTCAAGAACCCAGGAAAGAACCCAGTCTCAAGATTGAAGACAAACCAGAGGTTTCTAAACATTGGTCTCTGATTCTACCACAAAAAGTGAGAGAATAGACAGCAAAATAAATCTAAAGTAAGTTAAAGGAAAAAATAATAAACAGAAAAAAATTAAGCTAAAAGTTGTTTCTTTGAAAATATCAACAAAATCTATAAACTCAAAGCTAAAATGACCAAGATTTCAAAAAAAAGCATGAAAGAGAAATACCAAACATGAAAGAGGAATTATCTTTACAGATCCTACAGATGGCAAAATAATAATAAGAAAATATTCTACACAACTTCAGCCAGCATATTCAACAACTTGGAAGACCTGGTATAAAATTCCTTAAAGGACAACTACTAGTAAAGCTCATTCAAGAAGAAATAGATAATCTGAATAGGCCTGTATCTATTGTATACATTAAATTTCTACTTAAAAGACCAAGCTTAGAAGGCTACACTAGTGAATTCCACCAGATATTTTAAAAAGAATTAATACTGATTTTACTGTTCCAGAAAACAGAAGAGAAGGAATCATCACTGAACTCATTTTATGAGGCAAATATTATTATACTAATACCAAAACAAGAAGAATCTATTACAAGCAAACAAAACTACAAAACAATATTTCTCATGTACATAGACACTAAAATCCTTAAAACATTATCAAATCAAATCCAACAATATTTTAAAAGGATAAATTATCACAATGAAGATTAGTTTTATAGTCATCATCATTCATTATAATTTACCATATTAATAGACTAAGGGAGAAAAACCAGACAATTATCTGAGCAGATTCAGAAAAACCTTTATCAAAATTCAATACCTATTGATGATAAAAATTCTCAGTAAATTTAGGTAGATACAAGAGTTTTCTCAACTTGATAAAGGGCATCTACAGAAAATCGACACTTAACTTTATACTCAAAAGTGAAATATTGAACACTTAAACCTGTAAGACTAACAAGGCAAGGAAGTCTACTCTCATCACTTTTATTCAACATTGTACTAAAAACATGATGAATCTCAAAATTATGTTAAGTGAAAGAAGCCAGACAGAAAAAAGAGTAAATAATGTATGATTCCATTAACACAAAATACAAACTAATCTAAAATGACAGAAAGCATGTCTGTGTATTCTTTAGACCCAGAAGCAAAGGAATAGTCTAAAGCAGTGGTTCTCAACCTTCCCAATGCTGCAAACATTTAATACAGTCCAAAAGGGTCCCACGGGTTGAGAAAAGCATTGATTTTCAACTGGTGTGCCATGACAGGATCTTAGGTGTGCTATGAAAATTTTTAAAGATCATTAATTAAATTATTTTCAATAGAAGTCCAAAGCACAGTAAGTATATATATTTTTACTCTTATTGATCAACATTGAGAGGTTATGGACCCAAAGATGAAAGATTATTCCAAGGTGTAAGACAAAAGGAAAACAGGGTCCTGGTGTGTGTGGTCAATGTGGCCTTTATTCCACCTGGGTGCAAGCGGGGTGAAATCAGAAAAGGAATTCCACACAGGGGCAATGGTGGATGAGGTTTTCTACCTGGGCAGGTGAGTGGGAAAAGGGGTCAGAGAGACAGGGATTGGTACATTCATTACTTCCTGGGCGAGACATGCGCTTGCTTCTTCCTGGGCATGGCAGTTCTACTTGGGCAGATCGACCTCATCAAACATAATTTAAGTGTGCCACAGAAGTTTAGTTATAGGTTTAGGTGTGTGGTAAGATTAAAAAAAAGTTTGAAAAACACTGGTTTAAAGAAACAGAGAAATTTGGGAGTGATAATGAAAATCCTCTGTCTTATAGCCATACACAACTGTCAAAGCTCATCAAATTGTACATCTTAAAGGAAAGTTATTTTTTATTAAATCATTTCTCCATAAATTTGAAAGGAAAACATGATTAACATGTTTAAAAAGTAGAAAAAGACTCTGGGAGCCCAAGCTGGGTAGATTGCTTGAGCTCAGTAGTTCAAGATCAGCCTGAGCAAGAATAAGACCCCATCTCTACCAAAAATAGAAAAACAAGCAGGGCGTAGTGGCACCTGTAGTCTCAGTTACTTGGGAAGCTGAGGCAAGAGTATTGCTCAAGCCCAAGAATTTGAGGTTGCTGTGAGCTATGATGCCACAGCACTCTACCCAGGGCGACAGAGTGAGACTCTGTTTCAAAATAAGTAAGTAAATAGATAGATATTAAAAAAGAGGAAAAAATCGATAAAAAAAAGAATTTCAACAGTCTTCAAATTTATAGAAAAGTAATCAAATGGATAGTCTATTACTGTAAAAATATAATATCTTTAACTGGGAACTTACTGGATGTTTTAAACAGTAAAGTAACCAGAACTGGGATACAATTAGAGAATCTTGAACAAGTCCAATGAATAGATCAAAACTGAAGTTCAGAGAAAAAAATGTAAGAAAGAATGAAAACAACAGTACAGGGAACAGAGATATGTGGAACACAGAAAGTTCAATGTGTAGTCAGAAAAAGGAAAAGAATGGAGCAAGAACAACACTTGAATAGATAATGGCTGAGAATTTTCCAAACCTGATGAAAGGCTCAGTGCACCCAGGTAGGATAAATACAACACACACGCACAAGCACAAAGACAGAAAATCTTAGAATTAGACAAAGAAAAAGTCATGTTAACTTCTATAGGAACAACAAACAAAAGCTGATTCTTTAGCAGACACTAAAATAGCCAGAACATGGAGATCGTATCGAAAATGCTGACATATTCAAATTGTTGAAAGAAAGTAATGGTCAACCTAGAATTCTATGCTCAGTGAAAACTTTTTTCAACATAAACGTGTTTTCAGACAAAGACAGAATTTGTCATCAACTGACCTGCCCCATAATAATACTTAAAGAAATACTTTTTTTAGGCTAAAAGAAGATATTCTCAAGTGAAAGCAGAGAAGGAATGAAGAACATAAGAAAGGGTAAATATATAAACAAGTATTTTAAAATATTAACTTTTTAAAACAATGCCATATTGAATCTGTCGCACGTAATTTCAAATGTATGATGCTATCAGAGCGCAGAAGAGGATAAATGTAATTAGACTGCTCTGAGATTCTTTGGGGGGTTTTTTGTTGTTGTTGTTTTGAGAGTGTCTCACTATGTCGCCCTCGGTAGAATGCCCTAAAACAAACAAACAAAAAATACTTCCTTAATCCAAATGAAGGCAGGAAAAGAGGGAATAGAACAGAGAACCACAGGATCAAAAATCACACACACCTAAATAGTAAGATGGTAGAATTAAACCCACCTTTTTTCTCTTTTTTTTTTTTTTTTTTTGAGATAGAGTCTCATTTTGTCACCCTCAGTAGAGTGCCCTGGCATTACAGCTCACAGCAACTTCAAGCTCTTGGACTCAGGCGATTCTCTTGCCTCAGCCTCCCAAGCACCTGGGACTACAGGTGCCTGCCACAGCACCCCGCTATTAAACCCGCCATTTTGGAAATCAGATTAGGTACAAATAGATTAAGTCCTCCAATTAAAATGTAAGAGTGGATAGATGGAATAAAAATTACTATACTCTGTTTTTAAAAAGCATATTTTTAAAATGCAGCAAGGTTGAAAATAGAAAAAGCTATACCACATGAACACTAATCAAAACAAACTGGAATGGGGCGGCACCTGTGGCTCAGCGAGTACGGTGCTGGCCTCATATACTGAGGATGGCGGGTTCAAACCTGGCCCTGGCCAAACTGCATCAAAAAATAGCCGGGCGTTGTGGCGGGCACCTTTGGTCCCAGCTACTCGGGAGGCTAAGGCAAGAGACTCACCTAAGCCCCAGAGCTGGAGGTTGCTGTGAGCTGTGACTCAACGGCACTCTACCAAGAAAAAAAAAAAAAAAAATGGAGTGGCTTTATTTTTATACTTCAAGCAAAACTGACCTTACAGCAAAATATACTACCAGAGAAAAAGAAAGACATTTTATAATTATAAAAAGGTCATTCAATGGGAAGACAAAACACAATGAATTGATATTCATCTAATATTATCTCTACAATATTAAAAGCAAAAATACAACTGAAAAGAGGAATAGGTAATTCCATAATCATAAAGTTTGTAATAAACCATTACACAGAAATTTGTAAGTAAATTTAGCAAGGTCACTAGATAGAAGATTGATAAACGGCACTCAATTAGATTACTATATAGTAGCAACAATAACACCAAAAACATTTCTGGAAATAAATCTAACAAAACCTGCACAAAATCTCTATACTAAAAATAAAATGTTATTGAAAAAAATGAAAAAAACTTAAATGAAGGAATAAAAGCATGTTCTTTGATTTGAAAGACTCAATACTGGAAAAATTTCAAACTAACTTATAAAACCAAAACACTCCAATCAAAATGCCAGCATGTTTGTGTAAACTGGCATGCTTATTCTGAAATATATAAAGACTTTCAAAAGACTTACAATCAAGCAATCTTGAGGCAGAGTACAGATGGAAGACTTCCACCACCCGTTATCATGATTCACCACAAAGCTGCAGTGATCGGTATAGTAGCCTGGACACAAGATAAGAGAAATTGATAGACAAATAGTAACAGAAAAGAATCAGAAAGTAGACCCACCCCACAAGGTGTGCCAGTCATCGATTTACTACCTTTTCATCCTCAAATCCACCCTTCTTGGCCCTTTTTGTTGATGCTGGTGCTGGGCCCTGAGGACATTTCCTCTTTTTCCTCTTTTTTTTTTAATTTCAGATCGATATAAGGGTACAAACAATTAGGATACATTGTTTGCATTTGTAAGAAAACTCCAAGTTGTAGTTGAGCCCTTCACCCAGGTGTGCCATATACTCCTACATAGTGCCCATTAGGTGAGAGTACCTCAAACCCCTTCTCTCCTCCCTTCACTCCACTCCCCCTACTTGAACGTGGTTGTGTTTTTCTTTGGTGTGGGTGTGCGGTTATAATATTTCCTTTTGACAGTTGGCACCATGACCAGCTGGCTTGTCAGAAGAGCAGAAGAGGGCACTGGACAGACACTGGAAGAGGCAGGGTCTCTTCCAGGTGCCAGGGCTTTTTAAATTTTTCTGTGTTATGGCATCCAGTAGGCAGTTTCTCAACAAGACTAGCCAGGAAATGACTTCCCAGAAAGTCTCACAGTCACCTCACCTCAGTAGCTAACTCCAGCCTGAGGCACTTCAATGAATTTCTCCAGTGAGTCACAGCTGTGTCCTCTCCAGTAATACTTGACTCTGAGACTTGAGGACATTCTCTTTTAAGTCTTCTATTCCTGGGCATTTCCATTTTGCTGTTTCTACATCTGTTATTCTTATACAGTGGCAGGAGAATTCCTATACAGTGGCCTTTATCCTTTACCTCCTTTGGTAGTTAATCCGTTTTGCTAGTTAACTCTTTTTATGGTTTCTTTGTTTTTTGTTTTTTTTTTTTTTTGTAGAGGCAGAGTCTCACTTTATCTCCCTCGTGGCATCACAGTCACAACAACCTCCAACTCCTGGGCTTAGGCAATTCTCTTGCCTCAGCCTCCCAAGTAGCTGTGACTACAGGCGCCCGCCACAACGCCCAGCTATTTTTTGCTGCAGTTTGGCCAGGGCCAGGTTTGAACCCGCCACCCTAGGTATATGGGGCCAGTGCCCTACTCACTGAACTACAGGCACCGCCCTAGTTAACTCTATTGTCTCCTGACTAAATCCTGATACATAAGGTCACTTGACTTTTAGCAAAGGCACCACCTACAATTCACCAGGAAAGGATGGTCTTTTCAATAAACAGGACTAGATTAACTGGATATGCACCTGGAAAATATGAACTTGGACTCCCTTCTCACACGAGACGCAACTGGGTTAGATGTAAATGTTAAAAGAATACAATAAAGATTCTACAGAAAAAAACATGGAAGAATATCTTCATGGATTTGGGGTAAACAGATTTTTCTTAAACCAGAAAAATAAGCACTACCTATGACAGAAAAGATCAAGAAATTGGACTTCATTAAAAATAATAAATTTGTGGCTCAGTGTCCGTGGCTCAAGCAGCTAAGGTGCCAGCCACATACAACTGAGCTGGTGGGTTCGAATCTGGCCAGGGCCCACCAAGCAACAATGATGGCTGCAACCAAAAAAAACTGCAGGGCATTGTGGTAGGCACCTGTAGTCCCAGCTACTTGGGAGGCAGAGGCAGGAGAACCACTTGAGCCCAGAATTTGGAGGTTGCTGTGAGCTGTGATGCCACAGCACTCTACCCAGGGCAACAGCGTGAGGCTCTGTCTCAAAATAAATAAATAAATAAATAAATAAATAAATTTGTTTATCAAAAGACCACTAAGAGTTAAAAGTGAAAAGAGCACTTATTGGGAAAAAATGTCTGAAATACATATATCAAACAAAGGATTTGTGTCCAGGATGTATAAGAACCATTGCAATCAATTTTTTTAAAAGGCAGCCAATAAAAAAATGGGCACAAGATGTGAACAGGTACTTCAGAAGAGAGGACATCAAATTGCTAGTGACTTATAAAGAAGTACCCAACACTAGGAGCAATCAGGCAAGTACAGATTAAAACCATAAAGAGATAACACCACACAACCTCCAGAAAGGCAAGCATGAAAAAGGCAGAAAACAGCAAGTGCTGGTGAAGATGTGGAGCAACTGAATCTTTATATGTTGCTGCCTGGTCACGAACTGGTTGAATCACTTTGAAAAACTGGCAGTTATTTACTAAAATAAACACACACTAACACTGTGACATACCATTTCTATTTCTGGATATATGTGCAAGAGAAATGTGAATGTATATTTTGGTTAAACAAAATCTAAAAGAATGGTCATATCAACTTTATTCTTAGTAGCTAAACACTGAAAGCATCCCAAATGCCCATGAGCAGTAGAACAGGGGAACTAACCAGCAAATCATGGACCCATGCATATTGGACACTCACACAACAAAATTTCTCAACATCTTTCTAAATGTATGCTGAGGCACAAATTTGTGGAGCATACACTCTCAAATGATTTAATTTTTTACTTTTTTTCTATGACACTACTTTAAATATCACAAAAGGAATATTTCACTGCTTACAGTATCTTACTAGTAAGACACAGACCACAGGTCATTTTTGAATGAGACATGTCCTACTAATTTTCACAAAGTCTAAGTGGCTTCTCCTGTGCTCTGTGAGCCCCAGAAGTGACAGATAATAGACATTACACAGACTTAAACATGTTGGCTATCATGCACCAGATGCTATATGCCCACTTTGCCTAGCCACTTTCCCTATACTCCCTCCCCAAAGACCTAACCATTTAATCCCTGGAAGGGTAGAAGACAAATCTTTTCTATTTTACATGATAGAAAACAGAAGCCCAGGAATAAAATAATAAAAGTATCCCTTACTGCACCTGATTATTCTATAGATTCTCTAAGATCAGGCTGAAATGCCTGTCCTCTCAGGCCTCTTCCATCCCTACAAAGTGCCTGCCTCTCCAAAATTCACTTTATTGCTCTTCTCTGAATATATGTACATGGCAGCACATAGTATCAAAGACACATGTGTTCATGCATTATCCCCCCACACTAGGTTACATGTTCCTGAAGTCATCACCCATCTAAGTAACCACCAGGAAAGAGCTTTTATTTATTTAATTTTTTTTTAAGAGACAGAGTCTCACTTTGTCACCCTTGGTAAAGTGCTATGGCGTCACAGCTCACAGCAACTTCCAGCTCTTGGGTTTATGTGATTCTCTTGCCTCAGCCTCCCAAGCAGCTGGAACTACAGGTGACCACCACAAACCCGGCTATTTTTTTGTTGCAGTTTGGCCAGGGCCGGGTTTGAACCCACCACCCTCAGTATATGGGGCCAGCACCCTACTCACTGAGCCACAGGTGCTGCCCCAGGACAGAACTTTTCAAGAAATAATTTAATGGGCTGGATTCCTCCATCACATCTCAGTCCCAGCCTGGAAAGGCTTTCTGGGGGAGAAGGGGTTTGGGATCACCTGAGGAAAGCAAGGACCAGCATGTGACATGGAGGATGCAGTGACAGCATTAATTCCATCAGGGCTTCTAGCCAGGACTGTGGGAGCCAAAGGCTGATTAGCTCATTGGTGCAGTGCTGGCTGCATACTGGCTTCTTGGCCCAGCCCCAAAAGAGTGTGATGTGAACATTACACATCATTAAGCTGATTCAGAGAACAAATGACTTAAGTTTCTGATAATCAAGGAGATTTGGGCTTGGTCATTCTTCATTGTGATGCAAGCTGAGTTTAATGCATCCTGACAACTCACTCTGGCCCACTCCAAAGGAGATGTCTCTGCTCTCGGGGGTGTTTTCAGCTAGGCTTGCCACATAGCAGTGGCAGGGGACATTTTACTGCCTTTCTAATGTTCCACCCACCATTCAGAATCCTCTGTGAACACTATTCTCTAATATCAGGCTATAAAACAGGTGATTCTGTTGATTGGAGCTGTGCTATTTAAAGACCAGCTAGCTCATTAACGGCACCTGCCACTGCCTAGAGCTTTATGTAGCGAGTCAAAATGGCCCACAGACAGAGGAATATCTTCATATCCCAAGGAAATGAAAGATGTTAGACTAAAGGGAAATAAAAGACAAAAATGGCACAGACAATCCAATCCATTTCTCTAAGGGCATCAGAAAGTAAGTCCCCAGTCAGAGTGGCCCAAGACACTCCAAATGACCCAAAGTCAAGCAATTCCACCTCTACTTTCCACATTTTCATTTCCCTCCATTCTGGAGACTCTTACGGAGGCCACAGGCTTCTGAGACACCTCTTCAACATAAAGAGGTGATGGAGGTTAGAAGATAAAGCAAAGTTCAGCCTGCTCTCCTGCCACTGCACCCTGGCAGAAATTTCAGCCAACACCCCACTTCCTGTTCAGTGCTAACACCAACCTCCACAGCCTCCAGTTTTGAGGAAGAGACAAATGTAGCCTATTGTCTTAGTCCCTGTCTTTGCCTAGGTTCTCTGACTTCATTTCTACCATCAGAAAGCTGAGGGGCAGGAATCGTGCATGCCAGTGACAGTGTTTGCTGCAGTCTGCTGCAAGACACAACCACGGCAGAACACGCTTCCCTGGTGCTTCTGCTCTGTGGTAGGAGATCTAGACCAGATGATTTCTCAGAGCTCTGGGGTTAACATTCTGTTGTCAGTGATGTCATATGGTCCTGAAAAATCCTGTTTTTAGAAAGATTCAATCATGTTTAACATACTCTAGGAAATAAATCACAAACCTGATCTTATGGTTTAACAAATTTTCTAATGATAGTTTGAAAACTGAAAGGGAAATGCAATTAATCAGAACTCCATACTGTCTGTATTCTCAGGAGAAGAGGTTTTCCTGTATTCCCACAAGGAACATGAGAAGCACCCACAGCAGGAGAAGACTAAACCTCAGCAAGGGTAAGCACCCAGCACTCCTGCACTCTCGACTCAGGGACCATACCCCGGCATTCTCCACAGGGACAGTTCCTTCCACATATGGCTCACCCAGAGACAGTACCCTCTGTGGTGCTGAGCCACGGGCTTCTTTACCTTTGTTTCTCCACTGTACAGCACACAAAAGGCACCCAGAATGCACAAGTAAGCCAGCCAGTGAGCTCTGCTTTAGTACCAGGTAGCGAGATGTGAATTTCTGTCCAGGGCTCCATCTTAGCAGGGGCATCCCTAGGCCTAGACACAAGCTGGTCATGCCTCCTGCTCAGAACACTGAGCCCTTCTGCAGAGCAGCTGCTGCACAGGCCACTCGCTTCCCCAACTCCTTTTGTGTCTTACATCCTCTGAGGCAGCTTTTCAGTTGAGAGCTTGTCTTACAAACCATCTCTCCCTCCCTTAAAAAACCTTTATGATCAGACAAACCACCTACAATATCCTAATCTCCCCAGCATTTAGCACAGACACCTGTACCCCACAGCACTAATGAGTGTTGCTGAGTAACAGAATGATTTGGGTTGGATCTTTCATCACAGCAGAATCACCTGGAGGGCTTTTGCCTCACAAACCAAGTTCTGGTATCAATTTCTAAAATTATTTACAATATTAAAGTCGAACTGGATTGGCACCTGTGGCTCAACAGGCTAAGGCACCAGCCACGTACACCTGAGCTGGTGGGTTCAAATCCAGCCCAGTCTGCCAAACAACGACAGCTGCAACCAAAAAATGGCCGGGCGTTGTGGCAGGTGCCCGTAGTCCCAGCTACTTGGGAGGTGGAGGCAAGAGACTCGCTTGAGCCCAGGAATTGGAGATTGTTGTGAGCTGTGATGCCACAGCACTCCATCTAGGGTGACAGCTTAAGGCTCTGTCTCAAAAAAAGTAAATAAATAAAGTTGAACCAAATCCCTCAGTTCCTTCTAATGTCAGTCTTTCAGTTGAGCCTACCTTCCTATTAGCTAGCACTCACCTGAAAACAGAAATAAACAACTCAGTCCTTTCTCTGACTCACTGTAAGAAAGGAGATGGGCACCATTTGGTGACAGCTCACCATCTTGGTGGGTGTCCATGGTCCTTCACCAAAATCACCTGCATTTCGGGCAGCGCCTGTGGCTCAAAGGGGTAGGGTGCCGGCCCCATATGCTGGAGGTGGTGGCTTCAAACCCAGCCCTGGCCAAAAACTACAAAAAAAACCCCAAAATCACCTGCATTTCCTCCCAAGCACCACACCATCCTATGGCACAGGGGATCAGTAGGCTCTCAAACTTTTGCACTCAGAACAACTTTCCTTTCAAATAACTTTTTTTTTATTAAATCATAGCTGTGTACATTAATGCAATGGGGTACAATGTGCTAATTTTATATACAATTTGAAATATTTTCATCAAACTGGTTAACATAGCCTTCACGGCATTTTCTTAGTTGTTGTGTTAAGACATTTATATTCTACATTTAGTACATTTCACATGTACCCTTGTAAGATGCACTGTAGGTGTGGTCCCACCAATTATCCTCCATCCACCCTCAAATAACTTTTTAAAGTGGGTTCTACCTATTGATACTTATAGCACATTAAAGTAACACAGTTTTTTAATTATTTAGCAATTAATTTACAATGAATAATAAATCCATTTCATAACAAAAATAAACCAGAATTTCTGAAACTCTAATGTTAGAATTAATACAAGACAATTTGATTCTCATATCTACTTCTGCTTTCATCTGTTGTGGTATGTTGTTTTGATCTAATTAAGTGAAAAAAACCTAGCCTCACATGAAAATGTGGCTGGAAACAGGAGAAGTGTTTTAACAACCTAATCCTATCACTGTGAATGTTCTTGTTTGAAACAATATTGAGACTTGACAAGTGGTAGTTTCTTTAAGGTTAGTTGAAAGATGGAATCTGAAACACTGTCAATAAACTTCCGGACTCTATTAAAACCCATTATCTATCAATCTGCCCTTTGAACAAATATATTACACAAACACAATTTTGGTAACACGCATGCATTAGTCTTTGGAGAATATTTGTTCACTAAATTATGCAGATCTTCCAAGTATTAACACATTTCAAAATGCAATGTCAGAAAAGTCACGTTTCTTATTATCACCACTGAGCTCATCAAAAACATCACTGAGGGTAGTGCCCATAGCTCAGTGGGTAAAGCCCCATCCACATACACTCAGGCTGGCAGGTTCGAACCTGGCCTGGACCAGCTAAACAACAATGACAACTAAAACAACAACAAAACAATAGCAGGATGATGTGGTAGGTGCCTGTAGTCCCAGCTACTCAAGAGGCTGAGGTAAGAGAATCACTTAAGCCCAAGAGTTTGAGGTTGCTGTGAGTTGTGACACCGGCACGCTACTGAGGGCAACATAGACTCAAAAAAAAAGGAAAAAACAAACCATCATTGACTACAGGCATACCTGGAGATTTTGTGGGTTTCATTCTACACCATTACAATAAAGCAAATCTCCTATAAAGTGAGTCACATGAACGTTTTGGTTTCCCAGGACATATAAAAGTTATGTTTACACAACATCATAGTCTATTAAGTGTGCAACAGCAGTACATATAAAAAAGTGTACATACATGCCTTAACTAAAAATACTTTCTGGCTAAAACATGCTAATGATTATCTGAGCTTTCCGGGAGTCATCATCTTTTTGCTGGTTGAGGGTCTTGCCTTGATGTTGATGACTGCTGACTGATCAGGGTAGGGGTTGCCGAAGGTGAGGGGTGGCCATGGCAATTTGTGAAAATAAGACAGCCATATGAAGTCAGCCACATCTATTGACTCTTCCTTTCACAAAAGGTGTCCTGTAACATGTAAAATGCTGTTTGCAGCATTTTATCCACAGCAGAACTTCTTTCGAGCCCTGCTGCTGCTTTATCAAACTAAGTGTAAGTAATATTCCAAATCCTTTGTTGGCATTTCAACAATATTTACAGCATTTTCACCAGGAGTAG
>CAUYON010115359.1:0-31142 GCA_963573935.1 Arctocebus calabarensis | reverse complement strand
GAGTCGCAGTGGTTCCCTTTTCCCACCGGGAGAGGCAGGCATCGCCATCTAAGTAGAATTTAATGTCTTTGCTTGCTTTCTTTCTTTCTTTCTTTCTTTCTTTCTTTCTTTCTTTCTTTCTCTCTCTCTCTCTTTCTCTCTGTGTTCAATTCATAGCAGGTGGTATAGATTTTTCATTGAATTATAGTGACAGGAAGTTTCCAACTCTAAGTTTCACTTATAAGTAAAGAATGTGGGCTGGCCCTGGTGGCACACACCTGTAGTCCCAGCAGTTTGGGAGGTGGAGGAGGGAATATCATTTGAGGCCAGGAATCCAAGATCAGCCTGAGCAACACAGTGAGATCACATCGCTACAAAAAGTTTTTTCAAAATTAGCCACATGTGATGGCCCAGGCCTGTAATCCGAGTTTCTCCAGCATCTGGGGCAGGAGGATTTTTTTTTTTTTGGCATTGTATTTTATGTATTGGCTTTTTTTTTTTTTTTTTTTAGACATTCTCACTGTTTCACCCTTGGTAGAGTGCCGTGGCATCACAGCTCACAGCAACCTCAAACTCTTGGGCTTAAGAGATTCTCTTGCCTCAGAGAGGATCATTTTGAGCGCATGAGTTGGAGTTTGCAGTGAGCTGTGATCTCACCACTGCACTCCAGCCTGCGTGACAGAACAAGACCCAAGACCCTGTCTGTAACATTTTTTAAAAAGTACAAACTCAATGACAGGTGCTGGGGTGAGGGTGGAGGTGGGTGCAGGGGCAGGGCAATGTAAAACCAGGGGAGTTTGCTGCTATGACAAAGCACTATAATTTGGATGAATTATAAACAACAAACATTTGTTTATCATAGTTCTGGAGGTTGGGAAGCCCAAGTTCAAGGTACCAGCCAATTCAGTGTCTAGTGAGCACTGACTGGTTGCTTTACCCTCATGTGCTAAAGGAGCAAGGCAGCTCTCTGGAGGCTCTAATTCCATTCATGAGAGTGCCACCCTCAAGATCTAAACCCCCCAAAAGGCCTATCTCCAAAGGCTACCGTCTTTGGGGTTAGGATTTCAGCAACTGATTTGGACAGAGCATGTCCACAGCATTTCTGTGTGGAAGCCCTGAGCTCCTCAGTTGTAGGGCCCGGTCCTCTAGACAATCTTGCTGCCATTGGAACAGCCAAAGAGGTCCCCTCCCTTCTCCACCAGGCCTATGCAGAATGCAGAGGGTATGGGGTTTGGGGTCAGACCTCCCACCTTCTGTGCCTCAGCATTTTCGATCTGTCAGGATTCAAAATGTCACCTAAGGAACAATTGGATGGATGGTCATATGATCCCTAAGGCTCGTATCCTCCCATTAGGCACAACTTACCTATTCCAGCTACTCGGGAGGCTGAAGCAGGAGCATCACTTGAATCCAGGAGTTTGAGGTTGCTGTGAGCTAGGCTGATGCCATCGCACTACAGGTGGGGGGGCAGACACTCTGCCTCCAAAAAAAAAAAATAGTATATCCATTAAGGTAATCTTCTAAGACATTAAGGTGCCTTTAAATAGAAACATGCATGACATAAGGTTATATATTCACTGTTTGGTGGCCAGAGCCTGGCTGGCTCTAGGAGCTGCACTTGCCCTGGGAACAGTGATCCAGCGCTGGCTGGTTCAGTGTGCAGTGTGACATTATAGAACACAACCACCTTGGGATACAAGAATCAAGTGTAGGTCACCCTGAAGCAAAGTACACAGAGGGGAGTGGGTGGGGGCTGTAAGCTCTAGGCTCATTTTCTCCATAGAACTGAAAATGCATAGCATCACCACCCCTGACGGTGCCGGCTCAGCACTGGAGCTGGGTCTGGCCAGTGACACAGGGGCTCCAGGGCTCTGCTTGCATCCTCCCCACACTGCTGGACAAAGGAGGGTTGATATCCTTCATCCAGTTACCAAACCCCGGCACTTGGGGGGAATGACTCAGTGGGAGGTCTTAGCTTCTCTGCCAACACACCAGATGCCCTGATCTGTTCACAGACAGACATTTCTGTGAATGGGAGAACTGGCTGTTTATTCAGCTGTGGACAAAAAAAGGAGTCGAACTCAGATTCAGGGAATGTGGGATGAAGCAAACGTGAGAACGACCTCTTGCTCACTGTTACCCTCTCGTCAGTGCTATGGACTGACCTGGAGTTTACACCTCCATACACCTGGCCCAACATTTCCCAGCCCACACTGACGGCAGTGGGCGGGCAGCCCTGCTCAGCCAGCTGCAGCCTCCCCCACCCCGCAGCCCCCTCCTTGGCCCAGTGTCCAGCTCAGGCTACAATTCACTGAGTTTTTCTTTTTAAAATTGTGGTAAAATATACACAGCATAAAATCTGCCATTTTAACTATTTTTATGCATACAGTTCAGCGCACTGTCCATACATTCACATTGTCGTGCAACCATCACCACCCTCCATCTCCAGAACTTATCCATCTTCCAAAATTGAAGCCCCCTCCCCATTAAACCCTAACTCCCCATTTCCCTGCCCCTAACCCTGGCAACCTCCATGCTGCTTTCTGTCTTTGTGAATTTGGCTAATCTAGGAACCTCATGAGTGGAATCCTACAGTCTGGCTCACGTTACACAGCATAATGTCCTAAGGTTGACCCGTGTTATAGCAGGTGTCAGAAGTCCCTTCCCATTTAAGAACATGAAGTACGGCACTGAGTGTGCACATCATGTGTATTTAGCCATTCGTGTGGTTCATGCTTGCACTCCCACACTCTTTCACTCTTTTGAGGGGCTTCTTAGAAGCACCAGCCACGCTCAAACTGGCAGTGTTGGGGGTTTTAAAAGAAATTTGTATTTTTCCCCTCAAGTTTGAGGAATGAAAACTGCCAGTGTTTTACGTTTTGAGACAAAGGCTTCACATGGGAGTTTGTGAGCATGGCAGGTGCAAACAGTAGCAGCAAGGTGGAACTTGTCCTTCCCAAAGGTGCCTCTCTGCCCAATGGCTTCCTTCAAAGTTGGGTAAAGGTCTAGGAACACATTTAATAAATGGGACGAGCCCAGCCCAGAAATGAGTCCTAATATGGGGTTCCCCTTCTAGCCCACCCCAGCCCCTATGGTCCCCACCATGTTCCCCACCCTGAAGCCCTTTCTCTCTCTCTCTACGCCTCTGCCTCAGATCCAGACCCACGCAGGAGAACAATCATTGTTTTCTTCCTCTCTTTGTGAGACCAGGTGAGTGAGCACAACTGAACAGACTCTTTGAGAAGATAATGGCCAAGCACCGGGCACTATGGTCTGTAATCCTAGCACTCTAGGAGGCCAAGGCAAGAAGATCATTTGAGCTCAGGAGTTCAAGACCAGCCTGAGCAAGAGCAAGGCCCTACCTCTACTAGAAATAGAAAAACTAGCCAGGTGTGGTGGTAGGTGCCTGTAGTCCCAGCTACCTGGGAGTCTGAGGCAGGAGGATCACTCGAGCCCAGGAGTTTGAGGTTGCTGTGAGCTAGACTGATGCCACTGCACTCCAGCCTGGGCAAAAGATGAGACTCTGTCTCAAAAAAAAAAAAAAAAAAAGATAGTGTCCTGGTGGCTCAGATTCACCCAAGGAGAACTGCTTACCAGCTGAGCTCCACTCGCCACCACCCCTCCTCCCTAGCAGGCCTTTATTGATCTTCTTCCCCTCCTTCCACACTCATTTCATCAGAAAGGCATTTAAGCTTCTGAACCCCACTGGAGAATTACATCTTCATTCTGAGGGTTTCTGTGTATCCCTATCAAATAACTTTGTGTCTTTCCCCTCCTATTAATCATCCTGCTTCGTGTCAGTTTTTTTTTTTCAGTGAACCTTGAGAAACAAGAGTTTTGCTCCCTACAGAACACGCCCTCCCCTTAAGAAAGCAGCGGGAAAGGTGGAGGGGTCTGTGCAGCAAGCTCAGTGAAAGCACACAGGGAGCCCTGGACCGCTGCCTGGCCTTTCTGATGGGGTATGGTTGGCCTGCTTTCTGGCAGAAAAGACAGCACCTGGAAACAAGCATTCAGGCTGACCCAGTGGGCGGGCGCAGATGTGAGCTGCCAGGCAACCCACACACCAAATCAAGAGCGGCCACAATATGAGATAGCTGGGACGGGGTTTGTGGCTCTGTCACCCAGACAGACAGGCAGGGCGGGAGTGGCAGGGTGGCTCAGAGCCTGGCCTCATCCACAAACACCTTAGAACAGACCCCCGGCTCCCTGAAGACTGGCCAAGCCAGAAACCAGCCTGGCCACCACACCTTATCTGGGCGACCTCAGAGCCTAGTGGTCCTCGAGTGGAAGGAGTTTGTTTTCTCAAACGGGCTTTATTTTTTAAAAACAGTGAAAGCCAAGGATGCAGGAGAAATGGAGGCCACAAAAAGGGCCCCTACCTCTGTGTAGCTCTTGGAGGAAGAAGATACAGGCTGTCCTCCCACAGGCCGATAATCTACCAATCCAGATGGGGAAGTGGGGTACAAGCAGGCCAGCGGAAGGCTGCAGATCCCGGAGAAGGGGAGAGTGTCCGGAAGGGAGAAGGGGGAGCTGGTGGGACATAGCCTCTCGCAGCTGTCTGGCCTGGCCAGGCAACAGGCCCTCCTGGGCTTAGGAATAAAATGGCCTGGTTCCTGTGCACGCTCTTCAGCTTCCCCCTCCACCTCCGTGGCCGCCTCTGCCTTCTCACGTGGCCACCAGGCCACATGGTGGTTTAACAGCATCCTGGCCAGTGCAGGCCTGGCATCTCAGCCCCTCTATGTTCTCCGCTTCTTGGCAGCCCAGGTTCCAGGTGGCCTGTCCACAGAGCCCCCACCCCACGATGGACACCCAGAGAGAGCTCAGGGACAAAGCTCTGGAGTAACATTTGCTATGTGGCAGCAGGGCGCCTGCTGTGGCTCAGCCCTCTCTGTCTGTCACTTCTGAGTCAGGGAGCTTTCCTCCTTTCCCTGAGGAGGGCGCAGCACAGGCTCTGTGGGCCTGCTCTTGTCTGAGCACTAGTTCCATTGAGGGACCAGCGGACTCCAGGTCCCTGGGGGAGGAGGATGGGGAGACTAGAAAGGAAAGCAAACACAGGGCACATCCTGAAACCACCAGCGCACTCGTCACAGGAAGGCTTCTGTCCCCCTGTTCTGATCACGGATCATTTCAGCAAACAGCTTCAGTGGGCTCACCCCTGAGATGGGACAAGATACCTGCTCCCCAGGAGGACTCTCAGGGATTATGTGCCCCAAGGTGCCAAGTCCTTAAAAGGCACCAGGAGCTGGTGGCTTGTGTATTACCATGGCTGGCAGCTGAAGGTAGACCAGCCTTCTGCAGGGAACAGACAGCCACCATCCTCACTCCCTGGATACTGGGGCAGGGACTGCCATGCATTGAGCACCTGCCTGCTGCTATGCCTGGCACTGTGGCACATCCCTCCTTCAGGAAAAGTGCCCGTCCACCTTCATTTTACAGATGAGGAAACTGAGGCACTGTTTTAGCCTTCCTGTTTTCTGCTGCTTGAACAGAATGCCAGAGACTAAGAAGAGAGATTTATTTTGCTTACAGTTCTGGAGGCTGGAAAGCCCAAGAGGGAGGGGCCACATGTCATAGGGGAATTCTCTTTTTTTTTTTTTTAGAGACAGTCTCACTCTGTTGCTCTCAGTATAGTGCTGTGGTGGCACAGCTCACAGCAACCTCCACCTCTGTGCTTAGGTGATTCTCTTGCCTTGTCCTCCCAAGTAGCTGGGACTACAAGTGCCCGCCACAATACCTGGCTATATTTTTGTTGCAATTTGGCCAGGGCCAGGTTTGAACCTGCTATCCTCAGTATATGGGGCTGGAGCCCTACTGACTGAGCCACAGGCACTGCCCCGTAGAGGGAATTCTTATGTGTCAAAATGTCACAGAAGGTATCACCGAGAAAGGCAGAGAGAGAAAGGGAGCCGAACTCCTGAGATAACGGCATTAACCATAATCACCTCTTAATGGTCGCACCTCTTAATACCATCACAGGATCAATTACATTCCAACATGAATCTTGGAAAGGACATTTCCAAGCAGCAGGCACAGAAAGGTGGAGTGGCTTGCTCAAGTTCTCAGACCTAGTCAAAGGCAGAGCTGGGATTGGAAACACATCTCTGGCTTTGCAAATAGAGTCACCAAAGGCAGGCAAGGCAGGGACTTGTGCGGTCAGGAGAGGGGCCAGCCCAGCCAGAGCTCTTGTGCAATGCTTCTAGGCATGACAGAGCCTCCTAAAATGACCTGTCAGCTCCAGGCACAGAACGGAGTCAGACTGTCTGCTGTTATCCACCTGTGGGGTCTTGGGCAAGTTACATCACCTCTCCAGGCCTCAGTGTGAAATGCAGACAATCCCAGAACCTCACCTCCTACGGTTGTCATGAAGATTAAATGAAAATTAAATCAGCTCATGACTGGAAAGGGACTTCACCTCACTGTGTCTCTGATTCCCCATCTGTAACATGGGGATGGTAATGTAACAGAGAATGGCCTGGAAAAGGGGTGTGTATCAAAATGTTTTCTGTCTCTTTAAAACTCACCCTTTTGTTGAGAACTAAAACCTACATCCTTGCCTCAGGAGGGACAGGGGATATATTTTGTTTTTTGTGCCATAGCAGATAGCTCCTGAAAATCATCAGGGTAGAGGTCACAAGATCACCTTAGCTGAAGATGGAACAAATCCAGGCAGAGGCCATGAGATTGTCTTACCAAAAGGGGATAATAAGAGGAATCAGAACCTCTAAAATCTCCGTGTTTCTGTTCAGGAGGGGGATGCTGGTATTTTTGAGACAGGAGTCTGCCAGCCTCCTCATTTGCCAGCAAATTAATAAACTTCTCTTTCCTTCTTCCTAAATTTCTTGTCACTGTTTTCTGATGCAGCTTTGTGGGACAAGTGGCAAGCTTACAGTAATAGGGCCGACTCCATAGCTTTGCTGTGAGGATTTAAGTGCTTCCAGGAATGTCTGGGACATGACACAGGCAATCCATATCAGCCATCAGGAGTCTCTCCAGCCCAACCTCTGCCCCATATCCCACCCCCTTGGTGGCCTTACCTCTCTAAGCACACATCTTTGCATGTGCTGTTTCTGCTGCCTGGGGAAGGCCATAGCCGCACATCTCCTACTTGTTATTCTGGCTTCAGCTTTACTCACACCTCCTCCAAGAAGCCTACCCTGAATGCCCCATAGAGAGCCGCTCCCTCCCCACTGCTTACTATCTCACTCATCTCTTGGTGACTTCATTTCAGGTCCCACGGGATACACAACCCCTGAAGGCAGTGGTCTATCTGCCTATCAGCTATGAGCTGAGTGTCCCCAGGGCAAGTGAGTCTGGCTGCCCGGGGGCCATGTGATGCTGCCCTCTACCTTGACACAAGGTGAGCCTCTGACCTGAAGAAGCAGCCGCTCCCAGCTTTGTGGCCCAGCTGACCCCTATCCTGCCATCTGGGCACCAAAGGCAATAAGAGCTCTTGTTGGGCTTGGCAGCAACCTGGACCGGCTGCCTGCACACCTGGGCTGGGCAGAGGAGGAGGCTGGTAGAGGTCCAAAGGGATCAGGACATTTGGACTCGGATGTGGGTGGAGTGAATGGGGGTGACTCAGGCTGTAGGGGCTTGTGCTTCTGTGGTGGCACTCCTCCCCCCGCTCCCCTACTCCCCATGAGGATGCAGGACTGTACAGACCAAACACAGCCCTACCTGCCAAGGGGAGCTGGCTCTGGGACTTTTGCTGCCTCTGTCTTCAATGTCACAGACCCCTAGTCCAGTCCCTGTGCTTGGTCCACTGCTGGCCCAGCCACCTGGCTCTGGGCCGCAGGGCTTCAGGGGCAGGGCACTGGGGAGATGGGGTCATGGAGGCAATGAGAGAGGAAGGGAGAGCTGGGAGTCTCCATGTGACCTAGGCTGAGCTGTGCCTTGCCATGCCTCAGTTTCCCCTCCTGTTAACTGGTGGCTGATCTGGGCATCCTGGGGACACCTGGCCCCGTCTTCCACTTCTTATCTTTATCTTATTAAGTTGACAGTAATGCCCAGTGCCTCTGGCCTCACCCATCACACCCCTCTGAGCTGCCCCAGCACCCAGCACTGCTCTTACTACTGGGCCCCACCGTACCCTCCACCCAAGCCACACAGTCCCCTCACCTGACCTTGGCCCCTCATCCTCATGTTTCTGCTGTCCTGTGAAGTGACTGAGCCACACACAGTCCCCAGGGTCTTCTGGAGATGGGCATGTACACATCAGCTGAGGTCCCTCTCCCAGGGTGGCACTGAGCACCCACCTTCCCAGGAAGCCTGGGTGGTGGAGGTTGGGGAGTGGCCTCCAGCTCATCCTGGGCTCATGACCAGGGTCAGTGCTTCCCTGTGTCCCCCTGGTGGGGCCCTTTGCAAACCCCACACCCTCCTGTTCCTCTTCAGGACTGTCCACTGCCCCATAAGAGCAGAGGGGGGGCACTGAGGGCCCTGGATGGGCACTGGTCAGACCAGGTATTGGGCCTATCTCCAGAGTGGGTGAGGAGCTTTCCCAGAGTGCTCTAAGATTCCCCAGACCTGGCCAGAACACATGCTCAGAACCTCTAATAAGAATTTAGAAACATTAAATGGTAAGTCGGCCACACCAGGAGTTGGCTAAGTGCTGTACAAACGTCATTCTTTTCCATCCCAATGATGACTCTGCAAGAGGTATCCTATCACATCTCCATTCACAGATGGAGGAGACAGGCATTTGTTGTCCAATTACCTGGTAAACAATAGATGAGGCCGGGAGGTGGAGTCCAGGAGGCAGAGAAGGGGACTTGGAGTAGACAAGCTAGAGCCATGTGGCTTGAGGGGAGAGACTTTTTAAAATAAAAAACTTACAAAAATTATTAAGACTTTCCTATGGTCAAGTGTGCTGGCTATGAATACACAGTTTTTTGCAGGGAAATACCCATCACTAGACATCAAACGCCTCTGATAGGGTTATCCCTGGGATAGAAAAGAATGATGTTTGAAAAGCACTTAGCTGGCGCCTGGTGTGTGCTACTTACCATACAATCTTTCTAAATTCCTATCACAATATAGAAGTTCTGAGCATCTGTTCTTGCCCAGGTCTGGGGTATCTTGGAGTCTGATCGTGTAATCAGATCAAGCTATGGGGATCTCCAGCATCCAGAAATCTCCCATCCTCCTCCCAAGCCTCCTCTCCCTGCAGGTGCCAGTTTAAGAGAGAGAGAGGATGTGAGTTTGGGGCCTGTGGAGGTGGGACCGGGGACCAAGGGATGGGTCTGTGCAGCTGGCCTTTCTCCACCCACTCAGGGACCCTGCAGTGGGGGGAAGGGGGATAAGGGGGACCCAGAGCTCTTCACTCTTTGGAGGCAAACCCCAGTTCCTTTCGGGTTCCTGCATGAGACTGCCCTCAGGTGGCCCAGCACACTTGGTTATCTTTGTGTTGGGTTTAGTCATTTAGCAGAATGAGCATTATTTCCAAGAAAGAGCAGCACAAGAAGCTGGGCAATGTGATAAAGGATCAGGGGGCTGTGTGCATGCCACTCTCACACCAGCTCACTCCCAGGTGTCCTGGGGACAGCCAGCACTCTGACATCCTGCATCCTTGTCAGCAGGCTCCGCCTTTCCTGCTACCCCTGGGCCACCCAGACCTGAGCCTGCCTCTGCTCGGCCCCTGGTTACGGGGTGCTGGCCCTGAGGAGGTGCTGCTGCAGAAGTGCTGTGTCTCTGGGTGCCTCCTTCATGACTCGTCACCAGCCCCATCATTCTGGTGACACCACTAACCAAGGCTGTTTTCCCACCTGATGTTCACCAGGTCACCCACCCTCTGTGCTGCCTGAACTCTGCCTGCTGTCTCTGGGGGGTCTCAGACAGCCACCCCAGAATTGAAAAATGCAATTCCTGAAGCATAAAGTGCATAGAAATGTAGCTGAGTCCCCAGGCCTTCTGCCTCCCCAGCCTCACCCCTGCTCTCCTTCCCTCTGGATTCTCACTCTCCCCGCGTCCTCCTTGCTGGCACCTTGGTTCATGCTCTGTCCTCCCTGCCTCTCTCCCCTTCACTCCCTGGTAAACTCTCCAGCGACCTCAAAGGCCAGCATGAATACCACTTTCTCTCTGAAGGCCCAGCCCCTGAATGCTGGCCATTCCTTCCTTGGAACTCACACTGGCCATCTCCCGCCTGTCTCAGCATGCCTCAGCCCCTCTCACCTATGAACTTGGGTGGTCCTGGGCTGTGCATGATGGAGCCAGATTCCCTCCCAGAACACAGTCAGTCATAGCCCCTGGTTGCCCTCTGCAGTTGGGGCCAGGTCCTGCCCATGTTAGACACAGCCTGGGACGCCTACTGTCAGGCGGGTGAGCCAGGGCAGGCCCCTAGTCTCTGAGGCAAAGGCATTGCTCAGGTGTGGGATCAGCAAAGCCTGGTATCACCCACCTGTAGAAGGGGCTGCTGACCTAGCCTGTCCCTGCAGTGCCTGTTGGTGCCTGCCAAGGCAAGTTGACCTTCCATCCCAGGTGAGGCATGGGCTTCCTCCTCCTTGGAGGCTCATCTAGGCTGAGAGTCAAGCATTCAGTCCACAAACATTCCCTCAGCCCCACTTCTTCCAGGCACGTATGGAGGCATAGAGCCTGCCCTCGAGGGATCCTGCGAGAAGGCATGTGACCATAATCAAAGACATAGCTTACTGGTAAGCACTGTGTATGTCTACCCAATGCTGAGCGCTGTTCCAAACACGTGCTGGTGTTAACCCTAATCCACATCCTAGTCCTATAGAGTAGGCTGATATTATTCCCATTTGATGAGTGAGCAAACTGAGGCACACATCAGCTAAATTACCCAAGGTCACCAGCCACAGGCCAGAGCCAGAAGTGGAACCTAGGCAGAGTTCATCACCACAGACCCAAGTGCATAGGGCGTCAGAGTTTATAAAGTGCTTTCTAGTCTGCAGACCCGCTCTGCTGTCCAACAAACCTGTTTCTCCTCTAATCGGCTCAAAGGGAGGCACTGGGGGGTTGTGATGATGTGACCAGAGAAGGAGGACGTGGACTCGCGAGGGAGGCAGGGGTGGGTCACCAGGAAGGGCAGGATGTGGGCAGCAGAGGCAAATGCAGACCTCACCCAGCACATTCAGCTCTGCTGTCAACTGCCCCTCACGAGCGTTCCCCAAGTGCTTGCTGTGTGCTGTGCATGACCACATGAACACCTCTGGGGGGCGCTGCGATGGGAGGAGGGCTGAAGGCATTCAGGGACCATGGGCCACATCTGCCCTTGGACGTCCCGAGAGGGTGCAAAAGGATGGGTTTCCTGGGGTGGGTTCAGGTGCAAGGACTGAATTTGGGAATGACATGAGCTGAGCTTGTTTGTGGACAGCAGAGAAAAGCCTCTAGACGAGGGATCCGTGGAGAGCTGGGCGGAAGTCTGGAAAGAGGAACCAAGACGCAGAGCCAGAGTGGGCGTCCCGGGAGGTGTGCGCGGGGAAGCTGGGGCGCACCTATTACTTCACTTCCGCAAGGAATACTATCCATGGAAGCTGGCCTCTTCTTGCATTTTTCCATGGAATTTTGTCGGTGAACACGTGAAGCCTGCTTCCACCCTTCCTCCCCCCACCTGGCAGGGGTGGTGACTAAATAGTGGGGAAGTATTCTTTAGCTTCATATTCAGGCCCTGAAATGTCCTGCTTTTGATCAACATAAACAGATATTTTAGGTGCTTTGATGTTAATGCAAGCAAGTGTCACGCTCACCCAGGGAGCTAGGGCTTCCTTATGCTTGGGGGAGGACCTGCCACCTGCCACTGGATCTCTTTTCAACATGTGGTTTTGGGGACACAGACTTGCAGGTGCCAGAGAAGTGGCTCAGCCCTGGGAGCTGTGCCCCACCCCACCGCAGAAGGGTGAATTCCCTTGGCCTTCAGGCCCAGTTGACAGTGACTGCTCTGTGAAGGGGCAAGGGCTCCGTGCTCCCCGGTGTCTGTCGGGTGAGAGGGTCAGGAAAAAAGTTCCTAAAACTGCAAATTCACAAGAATCCTCAATAAAGGGCTTGAGCACAACTACATCCACTGTCTGGAATTTGACTTCTGTAGCATAGATGTGTACACACACAGCTTTTATTGCGGTAACATACACAGGTGTACAATTTACTCTCAGTGACCTGTGCTCCATTCACAGTGTGGTGTGGCCATCGCCACTAGCTAGTTGCAGGACTATTCACCCAGAAGGAAACTCGGCTGCCTCCAGCCCCTACTCTCTGTACAGATCTGCCTCCCGTGGACATGTCACGTGGCTGGCATGCCGCACGAGGTCTTCTGTGACTTCTTCCACTCAGTGTGATGTTTTCAAGTTCATCCAGTGGGAGCTCCGGTCAGTGTTCCAGTCCTTTCAGTGACTGTGCAACTTTCCACAAACACAAACTTGCACACCCATGTTCACAGTGGCATGGCTGTTCTCAACAGCCAAAAGGTGGGGAAAACCCAAGTGTCCACTAACGAAATGAATGGGTATGCAAAACAGGGCCCAGCTTGCATTTCTAACACTTGTCTGTGCACTGTGAGCTGGATGGTGCTCCCTTCAGAAAGGGAGAAGCAGCACCTGGGCCCCAGCAGGCCCCCCTGGGGGTAGGAGTGATGACTACAGTCTGAGTCCCACAGTCAGGCATGGTGGGTCTCACCTGTGAGCCCAGCACTCTGGGAGGCTGAGGCAAGAGGATCCCTTGAGATCAGGAGTTTGAAACCAATTGAGCAAGAGCAAGACCCCATCTTTACTAAAAATAGAAAAGTTAGCTGGCCATGGTGGTGGGTGCCTACTCGGGTGGGTGAGGCAGGAGGATAGCTTGAGCCCAGGACTTGGAATTCGCTGTTCCAAGCTCAGCTCATGCCATGGCACTCTAGCCTGGGGGAGTTCAGGGGGCAGAGGAGTACCCCCCCAAAGCTTCAGAACAGCCAGTTACCTTCCTCCTTTGCCCTCACAGGCAGATCCATTCCACTCAGCAGGGAATGTTCCCAGGTCGCCCAGGGCCACTTGCTTAACCTGACGCTGTTAACAGGGTCACCCGGGGCTGGACTCCTCCCTTTTGGAGCCAAGCTTTGGTGTGTGAAGAGTTGATCCTCTCTTCCCTTGGATGACTGAGCTGGTGTTCTGGGGACGGCATGGGCCAGGGGGTGCATCACCCTGCCCCAACTCAGCCTGGACCAGTTTGCAAATTGCTGGCATCTCTGGGCTGCAGTCCCCTCCTCTGTAAATTGGGAAGATACTCCTGCTTCATACATGGAGAGGGCTACATGGGAATGTGCCTTACTTGGCACTTGGCCCTTGAAGGGCACTGGATAAGAACACACAGCCTTCCATCTCCAGTTATCCCTTGAGAACAAGAAGGAGGTCAGATCCCATGTTCTGAAAGAGACTTAGGGCTGCTGTCCCATCTCCTTCCTCCTCCCGCCTTCTGAGTGGGTCTGTTCCCGGCTCTCAGGTGGTCTGTCCACCTCTCTCCTCTGAATTTCCAGAGCAGCAGGCCTGTGAGCATATCCTCTTGTCCCCCAAATTCTATTCGTCCAGAACAACTCAAACTTCAGTTGTCTCATGGGGAAAGCCTCTGACTGGTGGCCTGAAACCTTTTCCTAAATACGCCACAGGGAATTGATCTCCTTGGTTCATCAAGGTGGGACTTGTGTCTTCACTCTGATTCCAATGTCCACCTCCCATGGAGGTGGGTGCCACTTGGGCTCATGGCCTACCTTTGCTTTAATCTGGTCAACTTGGTCATTTCAGACACCTCTTACCCTCCTGGTTCCGGGCTGGGCACCAGATACACAGAAGCGACCTGGCATCTGTGACCACACCTGGCAAGTCTGTGTGAGAGGTCACACAGGGACAAATATTTTCCCAATACTTATTGCTCACCTTTTCCAAAGTGTAACTGAGGTCATTGCAGCTCTTGGTCATTCAGCATTTTCTTAATCAGTTGATGTTAAAATGACAACTACAGCCATATGGCGCCCCAGGGGCATCATCTTTATATGTTAAGAGAGACCCTCATTCTTGAAAAGGTCGGGATCTTCTAAAGTAGTTCAATTTCTCCAATTTACAGGTGAGGGGACAAGGGCCCAGAGAGAAGCACTGACTTCCTTGAAGCCTCAATAACAGAGTCCAAGATCCATGGCCTCTGGTTTCCCAAATTCCTGGATCTCAGAGGTGAGCAGAAATGCTGGTGGGAAATCCTGGCCCTCCAGAAGGAGCTGGCAAGTAAGGAGCACTTTCTGCCTGCTCCCAAGGTCTGGGTTTCCTGCTTCCCCCTCCTTCCCCCTTCTCCTCATCCTCTTTCCCTCCCTCATATCCTCCTCCATTTCCTCTCTTCCTGCTCTCCTCCCGAAGGCCTGGGCCATACGCTTATTCACCTCATTTTTTAAAACCACAGCCTTTCCTCAATCCAGAGATTTCCAGATAATCACCCTAACCAGCCCCTCCCCCGCTGTCCGCCCCGTGGTCCTCCAATCCAGGAGCACTTGCTAGGTTTAAATTGTCCCGTCTCTTCAGTCTCCTCTGAGCGGCCTTCCTTTGTCTTTCATGATCTTACCTATTTTTTTTTTTTTTTTTGAAGAGTACGGGCACGTTATTGGGTAGACTGTCTCTGAAGCACCACAGCTGCAGAATTGCCTGGTTTTACCCCAAAGGATAGGTGCTGTGGGTCTGGCTCCACCACTTTCCATGGCTGCGCCCCAGTTTCCTCATCTGTAAAGTGAAGGGGAGGATAATAAATCTGCCCTGACCAGCAGCCATCAGGTGAGTCTTACCCAGTCCTCCGTAGAGTCATCTGAGATCTGTGTAATCTGGATCTAAGGCGGGCCTGTGGGGGCGGAACCGGAGTGTGCTCAGCGCGACGCTTTTCTGGGGCACACCTGGCGCGCACCTGGAGGGGGTGTGATGGCGGCCCAGGAACTTCATTGGCTGGGGCGGCGGGTGACGCCCAGGGGCGGGGCGGAGGGCACCAGGCCCAGCCCAGCTCCCCGCCAGAGCCGCAGCTGGTCTGATAGCTGCGGTGCAGGTGCCGCATCCGGCCGTGTCCCGCCCGTTTCCGACAGCCAGCCGTCGGGGTCCGTCAGTCACTGAGCCCCCTTCCCGGTGCCACCCGCCATGGCCTTCTTGGAAGAGGGCAGCTGGAGCATGTCCTTCGCGGGAGCCGGCTTTCTAGGTCTCTACCACGTGGGGGTGACCCACTGCCTGCGCCAGCGCGCCCCGCGCCTCCTCCAGGGTGCCCGCCGTATCTACGGCTCCTCGTCGGGGGCGCTCAACGCCATCACCATCATCAGCGGCAAGTCGGTCGGTGCGTCCCAGACCCCGAGAGGAGAGCGGGGACATTACAGTGACCCCTTATTCTTGGCAAGAGGGAGACGGAAGCGCAGGGGAGCTTGTGCCGCCGCCAGCGCTGTGCCCTGCGGGCTTTGCACTCAGGGTCCTTACTTAATGCTCAGGAGAACCGAGGAATGTGGAATGTGGTTACCCCCGTTTTACAGAGGAGGCATCCCAGGCTCAGAGCCGGGAAGACCGTCCTCAAAGTCACTTGAGGGCAAAAGGTGGGTGGGGGAACATTTGAACCCGGGACTGGGTCCAGACCTTTGGACCCCGAGTGAGGAGGACCCTGGCTCCCAAGTTGCAGCCTAGAGGGTGACGGGGAGGGGTGTGGAGGTTGTGGACAGGCCTATCAGGCTGAGGGGCCCTGCCCTGCCCACCTGCAGACTTCTGCTGCTCGAACCTCCTGGGCATGGTGAAGCAGGTGGAGCGGCTGAGCCTGGGCATTCTGCACCCGGCCTACATGCCCATCGAGCACATCAGGCAGCAGCTTGACGACTGTCTGCCCGACGACATTCACATCCTGGCTTCCCAGAGGCTGGGCGTCTCGATGACCCACTGGCCTGATGGCCGCAATGTCATAGTCACCGACTTTGCCACTCGAGATGAGCTCATCCAGGTGAGCAGGCCTCCAGCAGGGGGTAGTCTCACTCCCTCTAGTACCAAAGTGCCTTGCAGGTGCTTCCCAGGGGAGGTGGGGGCAGGGGATGATTTATAAACGAAACTGAGGCACAGGGCGGGGGTGTCTGGAGACACCCTGGCTTACTGTGGGGGAGGCACTTAGCTTCATAAAGAAGGGTCTGGTTGGGGGAACAGAGTGAGTCTTCTGCACTCAGGCCCCCTCAGAGGCTCCTTCTAGCGAGTGCCTGCCCAGCCACCACCCCTGTGCTTTTGACATAGTAGGCAAGTATTTGTTGGGCATCTGTTGTATGCCAGTCACTGTTCTAAGCTTAGTGACTGTAACAAAAAACAAAACAGACAAAAAGCCTTGCCTCTCTGAGGCAATATTCCCTGGTATGTGGGTACAGACAACAAAGAGGCCATGAGTTAAGACCAGACCACTACGGCAATAACACAGGAGGCTGTGACAGAGGCCAATATGGTCACAGGAAAGGCCCTGCTGCTCTTACCTGCCAGCTGCTGGCTGTGGGGTGATCAGGGGGATGAGGCAGGGTCCTGTCCCAGGAGACCTCGGACCTGAAGAGAGACAGGTGTCTACCTGTAAGGCCTCAGTTGGTGGTGCCTCCCCTGTCCGGGCTCTGTTCACCCTGCCTACTGGGGCCTTTGCCTTCCACCTGCACTAGGGTCCCGAATGCAGTATCTACTTCATCTTGGGGCCCTCAGTGCCCAGATGGGGACTGTCCTGAATCTATGCTGGCCCGAATGCAGTTGTTCGATTCTTAGTGAGCAGGGAAGGCCAGTCCCTTGCTGCAGGCTAATGTCCACGGGCTCCTGAGAAAGCCAGCTGGAGGAGGGTGTCTCAAAGTGTCCCTGCCTGTGCACATAGTACATGCTCCGTAAACATTAGCCGCCATTACTGTTATTGATCTTAGGGAACAAGATTCATCTTCACCTCCATCTGGTAGGAGCCAGGACATGTTCTGTGCCACAGGGAGAGATGGGTAGGAGGGACATTTTCAAGTTTTCTGGGAGACACAGTTCTATGGTCAATGAATTTGGTAAGCTCGAGGCCAGCAGTTCTCAACCAGAGTGATTTTCTGCTCACAGGACATTTGGCAATGTTGGAGATGTTTCTGGTGTCACTCTTTGTGGGCGTGTGTGTGTGTGTGGGGGGTGCTCGCATGTAGCAGGCAGAGGCTAGGGATGGTGTTAAACATCTACAGAGCACAGGACAGAGCTCCCCCCACCAAAAGAGAATTATCCAGCCTCAATCATCAATAGTGGCAGAGTCTGTGCTAAGCATCGTTTTTACTGCAGGACTTGTTGGAGCCTCTATTGGGAAGAGGAGATGGTGTTTTCCAAGTGGATAGAGAAGATAGGGTTTCTTGCTGGAGGTACAAGAGATACAGGGGTCCTGCCCTGCCCACCTGCAGACTTCTGCTGCTCCCCCTTCCTGGTACATCTGGTTGAACCAGTGCCCAGGGAATGTTCTTTAGGAGAGATATCTGGATTCTTTTTTTTTTTTCTTTAATTTTTATTTATTTATTTTTTATTTATTTTTTGGCCAGGGCTGGGTTTGAACCCACCACCTCCGGCATATGGGGCCGGCGCCTACTCACTGAGCCACAGGCACCGCCCGATATCGAGATTCTTGTTGGAATTTCGTGTATTTCTGCCACACATACATGAGGGAGAAATGGTACTTGGTGCCTGTGTTTGTCTTTGAGGGGAAAAAAATCCCAGTGGCAGTTCAAGTCAGCCCGAGTTCCACCAGCAGGAAGAGAAAAGTGGGTGACGACACGGACATGCACCCAAATCTCTGCTTGACGCTAAGAGAGTGGTTGGGATGTGATACCTCCTTGGGCCTCAGCCCCTCATCTGGACACAGGACTGATGACACCTCATTGGCAGTCTGTTCTGGGGATTAGAAACCATGCCCAAGGGAGGCTCTGCTGATTCTGTCTTCCCAGGTCTTGGTCTGCACCTTGTATTTTCCTTTCTACTGCGGAGTGATTCCCCCTGAGTTCAGAGGGGAGGTAAGTTCATGTTGGAGGCTTGATGCCCGAGCCCCTGCCCTGTGCTCTGGGCCACCAAGAGTACACAAGGTTGAGAGGTGCGTGGGTGAAAAAACCCAGAGTTTCTTGAGCACCTACTATGTGCCAAGCCCTCCTCCCTGCTCCTGGGCTGGAGTAGACTTGGTGGCTCAGAGACAGCTAAGGGTCATCCATTGCAGCCCATTCTCAGCTGGTGGCTCTTTGGAGACCTGGGAGGAGGGCAGGGATCCTAAGAGGGCAGCACCCCTTCCACCCCTAAAATTGCAGCGTTACATTGATGGGGCTCTGAGCAACAACTTGCCCTTTGCGGACTGCCCCTCCACCATCACCGTGTCACCTTTCCATGGAACAGTGGACATCTGCCCCCAGAGCACCTCACCTAGCCTGCATGAGCTGAATGCCTTCAATGCCAGCTTCCAAATCACCACCACAAACTTCTTCCTGGGGTTCATTTCCCTCATACCCCCCAGCCCTGAGGTAAGTCTGGCCCCTCATGGCGGAGGGCCCTATGAGTCAGACTCTGCACCTTCCCCCCGCCCCCGCAGCCTCAAGGCGGTTGTGACATAAGCCAAAGCCTAGGGCTCTTCCTTCCCTCCCTGAGTCAGTGCTGAGTTAGGCCCGCACTCATCAGGGGAACATGCATGTGCCTGCCCTGCCCCACGAGGCTCTGTGAGAGGCACTATTATCAGTCTTGGGGGAGGACCCCATGCCTCAGAGAGGTTGAGCAACTTGTTCAAAGTAGGCAGCCGGGAAGTGGCAAAACCTGGATCCAGACCCATTGCTGGCCCAGACCCGTGCTCTTGACCGCCGCCTATTGGCCATCTGCTGTAGCGGCCAGGCATAAGTGCAAAAAACAAGCGGACAGCTAACCAACATTTCCTGCTTTTTGCCTCTTAACATTTCTGGAAAGGGGCGGCTCCTGTGGCTCAGCGAGTAAGGCACCGGCCCCATATACCGAAGGTGGCGGGTTCAAGCCCAGCCTCGGCTGAACTGCAAAACAAAACAAAACAAAAAATAGCCGGGCGCTGTGGCGGCCACCTGTAGTCCCAGCTACTCGGGAGGCTGAGGCAAGAGAATCGCTTAAGCCCAAGAGCTGGAGGTTGCTGTGAGCAGTGTGACGCCACGGCACTCTACCCAGGGCGATAAAGTGAGACTCTGTCTCTACAAAAAAAAAAATAGGTCTTGGCCAAGAGTGGTGGCTTATACCTATAATCACAGCACTTTGGGAGACTGAGGCAGAAGGGTAGCTTAAGGCCAGGAATTTTAGGCTGCAGTGAGCTATGATCATGCCACTGTACTTCAGCGTTGGTGACAGAGCAAGACCCTATCCTCAAAAAATATATAATAGTCTGGGTGCAGTGGCTCACGCCTCTACACTTGATCTTAGCCAAAAGGCCGAGAAGCGATGGCTCACGCCTCTAATCCCAGCACTTAGGAGGCTGAGGTGAGTGGATTGCCTGAGCTCACAGGTTTGAGACCAGCCTGAGCCAGAACAAGACCTTGTCTCTAAAAAATAGCCAGGCATTGTGGCAGACACTTGCAGCCCCAGCTACTTGGGAGGCTGAGGCAACGGGATCACTTGAGCCCAAGAGTTTGAGATTGCCATGAGCTGTGATGCCATAGTACTCTACTAGAGGTTACAAAAGTAAGACTCTATCTCAAAATATATATAATAATAATAATAACAGGTCCTACCTGTCCTCTGCTTTGTTGCTCTCCATCTATTTTGCTTTCATATCATATTAGTTGCCTTTTCTGAGACAGAGTCTCACTCTGTCACCCTGGGTAAAGTACCATGGTGTCATAGCTCACAGCAACCTCAACCTCTTGGGTTCAAGCAGTCCTTTTGCCTGAACCTTCCAAGTAGCTGGGACTATAGGCACCTACCACAACACCCCACTAGTTTTTCTATTTTTAGTAGAGCCTATCTCACTCTTGCTCAGACTGATCTTGAACTCCTGAGCTCAGGTGATCCACCTACCTTGGCCTTCCAAAGTGCTAGATTTACAGGCATGAGCCACCATGCCCAGCCAGGGATTCTTGTGAATATTTTCCCTTACCAGGTGCCCAGAATTGGCCCATAGAGGTAATCAATAAGGATTTGCTGAATTAATGAAGCAAAAGGTGTCAACAGATGCCCACAAATGGGAAGTCTCTTCTCGGCTGTTATACCATCTGGGCTGGGCACATAGTGGGCACCCTGGGAAGTGTGCCTGTTGGAAAAGGGGAATGGACATCTGCTTCACTCGTCCTTCTGTCTTTACCTTTACAGGAGACCAGCCACTAACTGGGGCCTACTCAGTGACCCTGGATGGACGAGGGCCCTCAAGGGTCATCTCCAAACACGACCTGGGCCACTTCATGCTGCACTGCCTCAACACCAATGAGTACGATGGGCACAGCACCTACCCCTCCCACCAGTATGACTAGGACTCCGTCCCTGTCTAGGAATTGGCATGTGGGACATGAGGAACAAAGAAAGGGAGAAATAAATTTTGAGCCAAGAGCTTCAGATTTTTCCAAGGAGCCTGACTCTGACTTTTCATCTCTCTGCCTTTGTCTGAGTATTACAGTGTCTCCCTCTGTCTGCCTCTGTGTAAAATCTTCTGGGTATTTCATTCATTCATTTGTTTAGTAATAGTTGTTAAGTCCCTGTTCTGGGTCCAGCCCTATGCTAAGGCCCCTTAGCCATGGACACAAACATCCATGAGCCCTGCTTTCATGGACTTCCCAGTCCAGAAGGGAACGGAGCCTTACTCTTGACAGTGGCAACTCAGAACCGTCAGAGATGTGTTGCTCTGAGTGCTGAGGAAGTAGAGAACTTCCTCAGAGCCCAGAGGGCAAACCTACCCTGGCTTGAGGAGAAAAGTTGTGTGGCAGAGGAGACGCCCACTCTGAAACCTGGTCTGGTAAGAATAGGCTAAGAAAAGGATCTAGGTTATGATAGCATTCCCAGCACAGGGAACAATGTGAGCAAAGGATCGGAGCCATGGAAGAACTAAAATCTGTCCCCTACAGCTAATACTTCTACTCTGTGGTGAGGATGGTTAGAACTAAGAGGCTGCTCCATAGAGGCTAATTTGTGCTGTAAAACCTCTGAGCTTTATTCTGAGTTTTTATGCAAGGAGCTGAGCATAAGAAAGGGGGGGGCAGTCAGCTTCCCTGGGCTACTGTGTGAAGGTGAGGCACAGGAGTGGCGGCTGACGGTTTGGCGCCTGTAGCACAGTGGTTATAGCACCAGCCACATGCCCTGAGGCTGACGGGTTCGAACCTGGCCGGGCCAGCCAGGCAACAATCACAACTACAAAAAAAAAAAAAAAATAGTTGGGCATTGTGGCAAGCGCCTGTAGTTCCAGCTACTTGGGAGGCTGAAGCAAGAGAATCACTTAAGCTCAAGAGTTTGAGGTTGCTGTGAGCTGTGATGCTGTGATGCCCTGGCACTCTACCCAAGTGAGACTCTGTCTCAAAAAAAAAAAAAGAGTGGAGGCTGAGAGCCTGAGGGAGTTGGACTAAGGCCTTGAGGAGGGGAGGAGAGAGTGGGTGGCAGGAGAACTCAGAAAGCTGAGTGGACAGTCCCTTCCAGAAGATGGAGGGAGCCATCCCCGAAGAAGAGCAGGGCTAAGGGCTGTAACCTAGAGATAGAGATACAGTAAGGCTTTCCTGAGGTGGGGTTCCTGGAGAAGGAGCAGGATTGGGATGGGAAAGGGGAAGCACTGCTTCTTCCTAATCATGTCTCTCCTTGGAATCTACTGTCCCCTTATGTTGTTTCCAGGGACACTTTCCCCAGGCCTAGGAGAGCAACTCCTCTTTTCCTAACTCCAGCCTACCGGTTTATACCCCTCCCTCCTTATGTCCCCTGAGAAATCCTGTTTAGTCCTACATGGCAAACTGCAAGATGACATGGTTGATAAACTCTAACTGGCAAAAACTGGTCTGAAGAATCTTCAACCTCCCTTACCTGAGGTGGCCTGGAGAAACTGCCTTCCTCTCCCCTTAGGAAACTGGTTGTGGGGGGAGGGGGGCATGACTGGTGCCAACTTTCTGAGGACATGAGCTGTGTTTTAATTTCAGTTCCCTCAATTTCTTGCTGTAGCACTGCTGAGCATTTAACAAACTTTCACCAGTGCTCACATCTGCTCACTGCCCAACCTAGTGCTAGGTAATGCTGCAGACCAAGTGGTGGGTAACAGATGTAACCTTGGCACTCCTCCTCTGCGAGTCCACAGTCCAGACAGTGATAGCTCAGGACTAGGACGGGGGAGGCACAGGAGACCGTGGGTCCTAACCCAAACCTCGACTGACAAGGTTATACCTTTGAAATGAGATCTAAAGAGAGATAGCCTGGTAATGGAGGGTATATTTTTCAGGATGAAGAAACAAGCTTAAAGGTCCAGAAGGCTTTCATTCTCTTTCTTTTTCCAGCCCAGGTAGCAAAGCTGAGATCATTCTTCATGTTTGAGTATTTGCTATGTGGCTGGCATTGTTGTAGTAGGCACTGGGCAAGACAGGGAAGAAAAAAGACAAAAATCCTTCTCTTTTTATGGTGGTGGCGGGCACCTGAAGCCATTTTAGAAAAACGGAGAGTGAATCGGTGCAGCCCGATTGTACAGATCGAGAAGAGAGCCCAGGTCAGATCGTTGAAGGTCTTTGTTGCAGAATGAAGGAGTGTGGGGGAAGGGAGCCAAGAACTTATTTCCAGGAGTCATCCTGAGAGGAGAGAGGGTGTTTGGGGTACCCAGGAGGGACCACAAGAGGACGTGCATAAAAGACCAGAGGATTAAGAAGGGTCTGAGAGGTAACGCGTTGCGGAAGCCGTCGGACAGGATTAGAGGAGAGGCGGGGCTACGATCACCCAGGCAACACAGGCCGCGCCAAACTATTGGCTGGTCTTTCGCTACGTCATCCTGCTCCGCCCCGCAGCGCCACCCCTCGGAACCCCCGGGGCGCGGCCTGCAGCAGTTGCTCGGCCCCCGCCTACCGCGAAGGCGGGGAGGGGAGGAGCTAGGCATCCTATTTTGCTCTGCCCTGGAGAGGAGAGGGGTGTGTCCAGGTAAAGGGACCTGGCAGAGCGCAATGCTGACAATCTCCGAGCGAAGTCTGTAGCAGAGTCGAAGGAAGCGGTTTTGATGGAGCCGCCACCTTCCTCCCTTAAGACGCGGCCCCGCCCCTTGGTAAGTAGGAATCCTTTAAAAGGCCTGAGGCGCTTAGGGAGGGGAAGGCAGATTGGGCGTAGCCAGGCTACTGCTGGTGGCTCTGCCTAGCCAATCGGCGCCCCGCGGCGGGCGGGACTCCAGCCAATTGTGGCTCGTAGCTCTGCTCCGGGGCGAAGCTGGGTGGGCCCGAGGCCAGAAGTAAAGGCCCCAAGTCTGCCTTGGTGGGTCTCAACGGTGCTGACGTTCCGGGGAAGTGGTCCTTGAGAACCTGGCAGCTGAGGTGAGGAGAGACCGCCTGGCTTGGGATCTATCTTTGGTGGGAGAAGGGGAGGAGAGGGCCAGGCATGCCCCCGAGATTTGCGAGGGCAGGGTCTGGGCAGGGACTGCAGCGCCGGTCGCAGATTAAGGGTAACGAGGTTTGGAGGGATTGGGGACCCAAGACTGAGTTGGAGATCCAGGATTGGAAGCGAGGTTGTTGTGGCAGCATTTTCTAGTGGACGGAATTTGAAGCTTGAACATGGGGAGTTTGGGGAAGCGAGAGAGCCAAGGCGAAGGAACTTTTGGCGTAGAGAATCTGAGATTACACCCTATTTGGGTATTACAGACGGGTTAAATTCTGGGCTCCATAGTGTTCTCGAAAAGGTGTTAGAGGTTTTGGCTGGGAACCCGAGAGATCTAGGGTCGAGGAATCTTGGACTCCGAGACACATTCGCAGGGAAGGGGTGACTGGGAAGAGTTCAGTGTTCGCATCTTGGAGTTGGACGGGAAATTTAGAGGTGAAGTCCAGAGGCGTTTGAAAGTCAAGATAACAGGAGAAAGTTTGAGGGGAAGTATTAAAATTGGGATACCTAGTCTCCCGAACGGAGTGGATTGGACAGCGTTTGTCGTCTTTGAGCAATGGATTGGAGTCTGGGTTTCTAGACACAAGGGCACTTGGGGGGGAAATCCCGAATCTTAAGGAGTCGGAGGGACCGGAGAAAGCAGTTTTAGAGCTGTGGCGTAGGGTGGGGGAGGGGTGTTCCGGGCGTGGAGCTTAGACTCACTGCGCGGGAGGCACTGAGGGGAGGGGCTCGGCCGGCGCTCGGCAGCTGGACGTCCGGGTTCCCTTCCCCCACCCGCCCGTGTCCCTGTGCGCATGCCTTAAGGGAGGGGTGAGGGTAATTGGTTGGTCCCGTTGGCAAGCAGAGCCCTCTGGGGATTGTAGTGCATACTCCGCGTCGGTTCGAGTGTTTGGCCGCTTTTTCCTCCCACGTTTCCCAGAAGCCCTTGGGCCAAATTGGAGCGTTCCTAATGCTGAATAGAGACCCGAGGAAGGGGCAGAGCTTAGCTAGAGTCGCGTTCTAGCGAGTTTTCTTACAGGGCACACTTTTGGGGAAGCTGAACATGTGAGCAGAGGGAGTAGGGAAGGCCCCTTCCCCTCCGAAGAAGAATCTCGACAAAGAGGTGCCATAACAGGATTCCAGGTGGCTCGAGAATGATAAGCATTCAATAAATAAAACTGTTAAGTAAATAAGTGTTCATTAAGCACTTACTGTGTGGCCCTGTGTATATTACTCGTCGGATCTTCTTGATGGATGTAGTGAGAAGTTATTTTTACAGTCCCCATTTTACAGATGAGGCAGATGAGGCTCGTCGGGTCACATCATTTCCCAAGATCACACAGCTAAGCAGCGTACAGGGCAGAATTCAAATCCGGGATTCCCTGCTTCCAGCCCCGGTCTCAGCACTTAATGCCTGTTTTGTGTGTGTGACATGTTTGAAGAAATGAGTATTATGGAAGAACAAAAATTTTAAAACGCAGAGGGACTCGAGTTAGCTTCTTTACTTTGCAGATGAGGAAATTGATTCTCAAGGATGTAAATTCACTATTTGAGGCCACAACAGGCAAGTAAGTGGGATTCAAACCCAGCTATGTTTAATGTTTAAGTGTATATCTTGCTTTATGTATTAATCATGTACATTTACTCATCTCCTAGACCTTGTGGGATTCACACAATCATATATATATATATATATATATATTTTTTTTTTTTTTTGAGACGGAGTTTTACTATGTCACCCTAGGTACAGTGCTGTGACGTCACAGCTCACAGCAACTTCAAACTCTTGGGCTTAAGCGATTCTCTTGCCTCAGCCTCCCAAGTAGTGGGACTACAGGCGCCTGCTACAACGCCCGACTATTTTTCTGTTGCATTTGTCAATAGAACTGGCTTAGCTGGCACCGGGATTGGAACCCGCCAGCTAAGTGTATCTGGCCAAAGCCGTAACCACTGTGCTATGGCTGCCAAGTCATACAATCTTATTTTTACAAATGAGTAAACTGAGGTTCAGATAATTAAAAATCATCCTGAGAAATGGAGATCTGAACTAGCCCTACCATGTCAGACTTGACCCTTTTCTCTCCACAGGGCATCATGGTAGGAGGCTTGAAGAGGAAATACTCAGATTTGGAAGGGGAGGAGGAGGATGAGAAGTGGGACTGGAGTCCAGCTGGCCTTCGCAGCTACCAGCAAGCCCTTCTTCGTATCTCCCTAGACAAAGTCCAGCACAGCCTGGGTCCCCGAGCACCCAGCCTCCGAAGGCATGTCCTCATCCACAACACCCTCCAACAACTCCAGGCTGCACTTCGCCTGGCTCCTGCCCCAGTCCTGCCCCCTGAGCCGCTCTTCCTGGGTGAGGAAGATTTCTCCCTGTCAGCTACCATTGGCTCTATCCTCAGGGAGCTAGAGACCTCCATGGATGAGACTGAGCCTCTTCAGAACCCGGCTCCTGCAGGTCTCCAGAATGAATTGCCACCCCAGCCTGATCCAGTCTTCTTAGAAGCTCTGAGCTCCCGGTACTTGGGGGACTCTGGCCTAGATGACTTCTTTCTGGACATTGATACATCTGCAGTGGAAAAGGAGCCTGCATTGGCCCCGCCAGAGCCTCCTCACAACCTCTTCTGTGCTCCAGGGTCCTGGGAATGGAATGAATTAGATCACATCATGGAAATCATTCTTGGGTCCTAAAATTTTGATGGGTGGGAGGAATCCTTCTACTCATCAGCCTTGGTGGGCTGGATCCCTGGCTGCAACTTTGATTTGGGTGGGGGCTCTAAGCAGTGTCTATGCCTCCTTTCCTCCCATTCAGGGTTCCACAAACTGTCTTGCATGTGTGTGTCTGGTTACCCCAGCCTTCTGTGAAGGTGGGTCTTCCTGAATTAATTTATCTGTTCCCAATGCCTTAACAAGACTCTATTTCTGGGAGTCTTTGATTTTCCAATTACATGTTTCTTTTGCCTTTCCCTCCAGTTTCTGCTCCCCTTGTGACCACTTGGGCCTCAGGGAAGATAAAGAAAGCTAGGCCTATCAAAGAATGACAGGGATGTGCTGCCAGATTGCTATGGAAACCAGGCTCTGCCTCTTGCACCTTGAGGGAGTGGGAGGGGCTGGTCTCCTCCTCCCAAGCTGAACCCCACTTCCTTGGCAGGACCCCAGTCCCAGCAGCCTCCTGATTCATAACCAGGCCGGACCACGTGCAATAGAGTAGAAACCAAACTGCTCCATGCTGCATTATTTAAAAGAAAGGCAGGGTTTGTGGTGGCTTTTTGTTGTTGTTTATAATTTTTTTTTAAATAAAAGCATTTTGGAAGTAGTGATGTTGTCTTAAGTTTCTGAGATTCACTGGGTAAGTGGGAGGCAATGGGAGAAACCTCTTAAGTTTCCTAGACTCCTATACGCATTCATTGCCAAAGTTGAGGCAGGTATATTATTGTACATAATATTTATTGATTGCTTATTAAGAGCACTGTCCTAACCACTTTATTTGAACTAAGTCCTTTAATCTTCATGGTTATATAGAAGTAGGAACCATTACCACATTTTACATAGGAGGAACCTGAAGGTCAGAGAGGCCAAACCATTTACCCAGGGCTACATAGCTAGGAAGACCAAGGACCAGGGAGCTAGGACTGTGGCCTTCAAAGCCTTCTTCAGTCAACCCTTTCTTTGTATTGAATAAAGCCCAGCACGGAAAGAAGATGCCCAAAGACCCCCAGGGCTAAAATATTTTTTTTTAGGAGACTGTTGGCTAGGAACCAAATCCCAGACTAAAATTAGGTACTATTGCTTTATTTAGGAGGTGCAAGCCCCGACTGGTGAAGGGAGAAGAGAAGGGAAGCCAGGAAAGATGCAATGTTGTGTCCTGCTGCACTGGCTATGCCTTCACAAAGACTGCTGAAGAGATAGAGCAGGTGAACTTACACAGCTTTAGGGACTTTACTGAAGGGTTTTAAAGAGGAACCACACCTGGGTATAGTCCATTACGGAGAAAGGTTGGGGATTTTGCCTGTGGTTTCAGGATCAAAGCCAGATTTCTCAACTCTGAGAGGGTCATTGAGTCAGGAAGTGGAGGGGTAACCTGAGCAGTCAGGTGCCAATCCAGAGAGAGGAAGGGGATGTGGTCGGGGAACTCCAGAAAGCACACCAGATCTGTATCCCAACATGGATGCCCAATGAATCATGTCTTCTTCCTGAAGACTTCATGTCATGTTCAAAATAAAATCCCAATTCTACTGAGGCCTGCAAGGACTAAATGACTCTCATTCCTCTGACAACTTTCCTTTTGTCTCCCACTCTCCTGCTTCACTACAATAACATTGGTTTCCCTTGACCCTAGCTGCCTTCCCGCTAAAGGGCTTTTCTTTGCACTTTGATAGACACTTCCTCCATAGCTTCACCAGTCCAAATGTCCCCTTCTCAAAGAGGTCTTTTTTGCCATTCCTAGCTCCAAATGTTCAGGTGGGTCACCACCCTATCACATCCTATTTGATTTTCTAAGTAGCACCTACCCAATCTCCAGTTATTTATTACCCCTTTACGGTTAGCCTCCTACTCTTGGAAACAGAAAGAGGGGCTGTGTCAGTCCTTGCTCAGCCATATCCTCCTCAGTCCCTGGAACTATGCTTGGCACACACAGGCTCCCCCAAACTTTGTGGAACAGATCGGCACAGTGGTTCATGCCTATAATCCTAGCACTCAGGGAGGCCAAGGCCTGTGAATCACTTGAGCTCAGGAGTTCAAGACCAGCCTAAGTAAGACTGAGACTCCATCTCTACTAAAAAATAGAAAAACTAGCCAGCCGTGGTGGTGGGCACCTGTATAGTCCCAGGTACTTGGGAAGCTGACTCAGGAGGATCACTTGAGTCCAAGAGTTTGAGATTGCTGTGAGCTATGTGACGCCAGGGCAACAGAGTGAGACTTTGTCTCAAAAAAAGAAAGAAAAAAAAGAAAAAGAAATTAATTTGGTGAACAAATGAACTCCAAACTTTGTAATGGCCTCCCACCTCTCAGAACTCACACCCTAACTACTGTGCTCCAGCCACACCACTCCTTGCCATTCCTCAAACACTCCAACACACCACCATATCCCAAACTGAAGATCTGCAGTAATAACCTGCCTTGCAGAGCAAAGTGTGCAAGAAAGACCCGGATGCACACTGAGGATTCCAATAATGGCTGAAATTTATTCAGTGCCTGCTCTGAGCCTGAACTCTTCTAGTGGACACATGAATAAAATAGACAATTGTTCTTCTGAAGTATAACAGTGGGGGAAGACTGAAACATACATGAAAAAATAAGTTAAAAGGGGCAGCGCCTGTGGCTAAGTGGGTAGGGCGCCGGCCGCGTATAGCAAAGGTGGTGGGTTCAAACCTAGACCCAGCCAAACTGCAACAAAAAATGGCTGGGCAGCGCCTGTAGTCCCAGCCACTTGAGAGGCTGAGGCAAGACAATCGCTTAAGCCCAGGAGTTGGAGGTTGCTGTGAGCTGTGAAGCCACAGCTCTCTACCAAGGGCAAGAAAGTGAGACTCTGTCTCTACAAAAAAATAAAATAATAAAATAAATAAATAGGGGCAGAGCCTGTGGCTCAAAGGAGTAGGGATGGCCCCATATGCCAGAGGTGGCGAGTTCAAACCCAGCCCTGACCAGAAACTGCAATAAATAAATAAAAAGTTAAAAGGTACAGCCTGGGGTGGCACCTGTGCTCAGTGGGTAGGGCTCTAGCCCCATATACTCAGGGTGGCGGCTTCAAACCCAGCCCGGCCAAACTGCAACAAAAAAATAGCCGGCGCCTGTAGTCCCAGCTACGTGGGAGGCGGAGGCAAGGGAATCCCCTAAGCCCAGGAGTTGGACGTTGCTGTGAGCTGTGTGACGCCAGGGCACTCTACCGAGGGCAATAAAGCGAGACTCTGTCACTACAAAAAAAAAAAAAAAAAAAAAGGTACAGTCTGTCATGTCAGGTGATGATAAATGTTACGGGGGAGTACCAGGAGATCAGAAAGAGTGTTGCTATGTTGATGGCATGGTCAGAGAAGCCCTGTCTGGCAAAGTGGGATTCTAGTAAAGACCTAAGGAGGTTAGGGCTGAGCTGTGTGGATCTCTTGGGGAACAAGCCAGGCAGAGGAAGCAGCTAGTGCAAAGGCCCTGAGGCCAGAGTGTGAGGGGAGTGACTATGGGACAGCAAGGAGGCCTGCTTGGCAGGAACAGAGAGGTGATCAGGTGAGAGAGGAGAGAGGCCGGATGTGTAGAGCCTCATGGGAGTCCAACGGGGAGGGCTTCAGCTTTACCTGGAGTGACATGGAAGCCACTGGAGAGTGCAGAGCAGGGGAGGGATGTGACTGGACTTACCTGTTTCTTACAGCTCTCTTCGAAGGTGCTAAGGACAACCAAGGGAGGGGGAATCAAATCATGTAGCTTGTTAGTAAGGCCAGTATGAGGAGCACCCGCTTTCCAGATAAACAAACTGAGGCTCAGAGAGGCCTGGCTCCTTTCCTAACGTCGCACCTGTCAGCACCGGCTACAGAAGTGGAAAGGCTGGCCCTGCTGAGGTACCCAAGTCCTGGAGAGCAGAGTCCAAGTTTCCCAGGCTTCCCTCCCCTGCAAACCCTCAGTGGGGGATGGGCTCGCAGCCCTTCCTGGGCGTGGCAGCGGAGGCCGGTCGCACCCCTCTGCCCACCCTCCTCCTGCCCTGGGCTGGACAGCCCGCGGGGCACCCGCCAGGCGCCCGCGGCCGGAAGCCGGCCTGGCGCCTCCTCTCTCCCCAGGGGCTGGGCGGGGCGGCCGGCTGTGGGCGGGACTCTCCTCCGGCCCTCTCCTCCGTCCCTGGCTGACGAGGCTGCTCCCTAGGCCTGTCCAACCTGGTGGCTTCGCTTCTAGTTTCATTTCCCAAGGCTCGGGCCTCTTTTTTTCTCCCTTTCTCCAGCCTTTGAAATCTTGGCTCCTTCTCCATTTTCTGGTCTCTCTGAGCAGTCTGGCTACAGGCATCTCTCCCCAGGCCTCCTGATTACTCCTGCTCTATTTTGGTTTCTTTAAGTGGCTGAACATAAGTGGAAATTATTTTTCTCATTTATTCATCTTCCAAGCTCTTCCACTTGCAGTAAAAACCAAAAGGTCCACAGAGAAGTCTACAAGGCATGCTAACTTCACTGAGCTCCTCCCACTCCAGCTACACTGGCTTTACCGCCCAACAAACAGCACCTCAGGGCCTTTGCACTGGAACATTCTTCCTCCAGAGTTTTGCTGCCTGTCTTACTTCATCAGGTCTCTGTTCAAATGTCATCCTTTCATTACAGTCCTCCCGCTCTGCTTTTTTTTCTTTTGCCCCTATCAGCTCTTAAGGTACTATGTAATTTCTTTAAGTGTATTGTCCATCTCCTCCCATAAGGAATTTTAATCTATAATTTCTTTTTTTGAGACAGAGTTTCACTATGTTGCCCTTGGCAGAGTGCAATGAAATCACAGCTCACAGCAACCTCAAACTCTTGGGCTTAAGCAATTCTCTTGCATCAGCCTCCCTCCCACCCAAGTAGCTGAGACTACAGGTGCCCGCTACAACACCCAGCTATTTTCTTGTTGCAGTTGTTGTTTAGCTGGCTCAGGCCAGGCTCGAACCCGCCAACCTCCGTATATGTGTCTGGCACCCTACTCACTGAACTACGGATGCCGAGACTCTCTTTCCTCTTTCCTGACTGATTCCCACTGCCCATAGCACTCAGGACT
>CAUYON010115356.1:0-11750 GCA_963573935.1 Arctocebus calabarensis | reverse complement strand
GGGCCCGCCAAACAACAATGACGGCTGCAACCAAAAAATGGCCTGGCGTTGTGGTGGGTGCCTGTAGTCCCAGCTACTTGGGAGGCAGAGGCAGGAGACTCGCTTGAGCCCAGGAATTGGAGGTTGCTGTGAGCTGTGATGCCATGGCACCCTATCCAGGGTGACAGCTTGAGACTCTGTCTCAAAAAAAAAAAAAAAAAGTAGGTGGAGAAAAGGAGATCTGGAGAGAGGGTGTGGGGAAAAAAGGGAGAAAGTGCAGAAGGGAGAAGGGGAAGGAAAGAGGGAGAAATGTGGGAGAGGGAGATGCGTGGGAGGCAAGAAAAGAGAGAGGGGTAAAGAAAAGAGATAGAAAGGACCCTGTGTATTCTAGGATAAGTCAGAGGTCACAACCTACAGCTCCCTACTGGGCTTTAGGGTAAGAAATCAATGTCCTTAGAAATGACTAATGTTCACAGTTTTTTTTTTGAAACAGAGTCTTACTTTGTCAACCTTGGTAGAGTGCCATGGCATCACAGCTCACAGCAATCTCAAACTCTTGGGCTCAAGCAATTCTCTTGCCTCAGCCTCCAAAGTAGCTGGGACTACAGGCGCCCACCACAACAGAGAGGTCCAGTGATGGGCCTCTTGCTCAGGCTGGTCTTGAACTCCAGATCTCAAGAGATCCATGTGTTGGCCTTTCGGAGTGCTGGGATTAGAGCTACCGAGCCCAGCCTGTTCAGTTTTCTATATGCTCTTTAGTTTGACATTTCAGAAGCTCTCACTCCAAATCAAGTGATCGAGACGCCTAACAGGACAGTGATTATCTGATGGGCTCTGAAAAAGGAGTAAAAGCATGTTTATCCTGTGAGTGCAATGAAATCAATCCTGAGTCAGACTCATTTCCTGAGGCCTCGATGACATGTCCTTAGAGATCTACATATTCCCTGAATGGCTGTGCTGTGGAGGCCACAGCAGTCCTGGTAAAATGCCTTACTTGGCCAGCAGGCTCATGAGGTAGGTTGAAGTGTTGGTGTCCAGTCTCAGGGGAGGCACTGTGACATAGGCAGCTGCGTGGGACCAGTCCTGGTGGTAGTAGTGTAAGCCTGTCAGTGTGGCATGGGCAGTGGTGGTCTCAGCCAGTACAACCTTCCCTGGAAGAAGAAGGGTCAAAAGCATAACTAGGAAGCCACTGACCCCGAGAGATCATTGGTCTGAGCCTCTCATTTTATGGGAGAAGGAGCTGAGGACAGAGATGGGAAGGGACTTGTCCAAGCTTACTGGGGCATTTGCGAGCACAGCTGCTGACTCCAGACGAAGAGAAGGCCCTGGGCACCGTGGCCAGGCAGCACCGAGTGGTGCTTCCAGGAGTCTCGTGTGGCCAGAGCACAGGTGCGTGCAGGGTGCTGCTGGGAGAGCGGGCTTGAGAGTGGGCGAGCGGCACGCAGGGTTAAGAACACCACGCTAAGGAGCAGTCTGGGCTGGTTTCTGAACAGGCAGGTGCTGTGAGCAGCTTCAGGAATTCAGCTTGTGGGGTGGGCCCCACAGCAGGGCAGGTAGGCAGGGAGACAAGGAGGTGGGAGCCCACTGGGCAGGCTGGGACAACAGTCCAGGTGAGAGCCCAGTGAGGAGGGGCTTTAGTAGGCGGTGAGATCTAGAGGACTATAAAATATGAAGGCTGGGATGCCCTTGCTTCTCACCCAGGTTTGTGACCGTGACTTTGTGTCTCCTGTTACCAGGCCCTCACCAGTACCCTGGGCTAAGCTACAAGAAACCACAAAGCCTCCAGGAATTGCCAGGCAACCAGCAACTGGAGCCATATAAGTGCCTGAAGGGCTCACTCTCAGGTCCAGGGTAAAGGGAACCTGGGCCCACATGCAATTCTTTTTTCCAGATGCCCCATGAAATGGCCAGTGGATCTGGTCCAGGATTTTACGTTAGGTGCCATGGCAACCATTAGTAAAAACTAAGAGGCTGAAAAGACACCAATTAATGAATGAGTCTAAAAGTTGGTAAATTTTACCAGACGGAGGAGAGGTGACAGACAATTCTGCAAGCTGTTACGCATACAAATACGCAGAGAAAAAGACCTTGGCTCTAGCCAGGGCTGTATAGGGGGCCTCTGAGGAAGATGGTGGTAAAGCAAAGGGAAGGGCCAGCTTAGGTCCTGGACCTGGAAGCCAGAGCACAGCTGGGGGGCCCTGTTGTCCCCCAGTCCCACCACATCATGTGCACTGCCCGTCCAGGCCTAAGGACTCACCTTGCATCTTAGCAGCTGCGATAACATCACCAGCTGAGATGCTGGACACGTTGACCAGGTAGATCGGACAGTGAGTCTAAACGTAGAAAACAGCAGGAAGTAGGGAGCCAAAACTCAACAAGCACCAAAATAACCCTGGCAAAAATCAGTCCCAGCATCGGCACCTTCCCCTATGTAGCTCAACCCCACCCAGACAGTGACGATCTTATGCCGGGAACACAGGGCTGGCAGCCAGAGCACGGCTGCGGGCTGAGCAACTGCATGAAGCAAGAAAGCGGTGAGTAGCATCCAGCACCAGAGCCGACCCGGAAGGCCAAGTGCTGAGCAGTGATGGGCGTATGTTTGAACCCAAAAGCAAGGTGCTGACTTTTGTTGTTCAAGTCTTTCCTTATTCTGGGGTCAGTTTCCATTATGGAAGTAACTGATAAAATAACTATGTCGTGACAATAAAATAATGTCTTTGTCCAGCATGGTGACCTATAAAGTGCTAATGGGAAATTCTGTTTCCCTAAATGTTATTCTGACTCCATCTTTGCTTATCAAATTAGGAGGACATAAAGTTTAGGAAGTGGCCTGAAGTTTGACGCTCTTAGCACAAGCTTACTAATTCTGAGAGCAGCGGGACCCACAACCTCTCTGTTTTCCCCTTGATATTCCTAAGACAACACTTTCTTGTTTACATCTTTCAAGATAGCCCTGGGAGATTCCCAGGCATTAGTGCTCATTAGAACAACTGGGGAGCTGTGAACACCATGTATGTAGTTTGCAGGGATTCACCTCTAGTTTCTGATTCAGAGGTTTTGCACGGGACTTAAGAATTTGCATTTGTTTGTATTTCTAATAAGTGATGTAGGTATTGCGGGTCCAGGGACCACATTTTGAAAACTATCTAGAGAGAGTAGTTCAGATTATCAAGCCTTTAATGATGACCTATATATAGCATTTTACTGTTTATAAAGTGCCTTCCTTCTCATAGCCCCTTTGATCCTCATAACCATCCAGTGAAAAGTGACACAGCAGTCCCCCCTTATTGATGGTTTGTTATCCACAGTCAACCCAGGTCTGAAAATATTAAATGGAAAATCAATAATTTGTAAGTTTTAAATTGTACGCTGTTCTGAGTAATGTGGTGGAATTCTGTGCCATCTCACTGAGGCCTCTCTTTGTCCAGCGTGTCTACACCGCACATGTTCCCCGACCATTAGTCACTTAGTAGCTACCTTGGTGATCACACTGACTGACATGGTATTACAGCACTTGTGTTCAGTAGCCCTTATTTTACTTAATAATGGACCCAAATTGCAAGAGTAGTGATGCTGACACATTGTCATAATCACCCTCATTATTAGTTACTGTTTTTTAACCTCTTACTCTGCCTAATTTATAAACTGAGCTTTATCATGGGTACGCACATGTAGAAGAAACTTATCATGGGTATACACATATAAGAAAAATGTATCATGGGTATGCATTTATAGAGTGTACAGAGGGTTTGGTACAATAGGTGGTTTCAGGCATCGACTGGGGATCATAGAATGTATCACCCATGGATAAGAGAAGTCTATCACTGCAATGTCATACAATAAAATATTGTTTCAAGTGGATAAAGAACTTGCATGTGGTCACAGGCTTACATCTGGTAAAGGCCAGAACATCCAGGCCACGTCTCTTGCTTGTTCCTCCACCACACTCCATCAGTGCTCATCACCCTGAGGGAGTTTACCATGAACCACGCAGTGGCATGAGTTTAAATCATGGTTCTTTAAGCAAACAGATTCCAGTTGCATGAGGCTCTATGTCCCCCCACCTTCCCCTGCCTCCCAGGGGAGCCATTTACACTTGTGTAAGTTCAGAGATGTGGCAGAGAGGGGGGTAAAACAGCTGGCAGCAAGGAGGGTGCTCTCTAGAACTGCAGAATAACAGCACTGGTTCAACAAACAGTCCCAGAGTCCTGTGGGCCAGGCCTGGTGCTGGCACCACCACGGAATGGGGTCGCACTGCACAGGGTGGTTTCTAACCCCAGGGTGGACAGAGGGCTACTTACCCTGTTGGCAATGGTGATAACACGGTGAGTAGCTTCAGCTTCCAGCTGTTAGAAACAAAAAATAGTTAGAAACTAAGCTTCACCATCTCCTCCAAGCAAGCCCACATCTGCCTCAGAGCCCACAATGTAGAAAGTGCTGGAATATTTGCCACCGAGTGGGGGAGCCAATGGCACCCACAGCAGCTGGTTAGGGGCAAGGCCTGGGCAGCAGCTCCAAGCTCCAACCACCTCTGCTCACACTGAGAGAGAATCCCAGGGCTCAGAATACCAGACACGCCCTTGTTGGATGCTGCTCAGGGCTTAGCTCAAAGGCAATTGAAACAAAATTAAATAAATAAAAACCCAGAGTCACATCTCTTCTGGTATCTTCTCTCTACAGCCACCTCAGAACTGCAGCAAAGGAGCAACTGACTAATTGGAACTTGGAAATTAGCCTAGATCAGGGTGTCTGTGCCCTGGCTCTACTGGCGTTTTGGATCGCATGATTCTTTTGGGGGTGCTGTCTGTGTACAGCAGCCACTCAGCACCACCCCTCGCCTCTGCCTACTAAATGCCACTAGCATCCTCCTCCCCCCAGATGGGACAACCAAAATATCCCTAGACATTGCCAAAAGTCCCCTGGGGAGCAAAATCTCCTCTGGCATAGACCCAGGACCCTCTACCTTAAGCTGGTGGTGGTGATAACTATTGCCATGACTGGTGGTCTACAGCCAAAGCCTTGCTCTCTCCCCTGTGTTACTTAACAAAGGAAGTCTAGGCCTGTGGCCACCGCCTGCTTGCTCCTGTTCCACGGGCATGCCCTCAGTGTACTTTCCGGGTCTTTCTCTACCAATTTGGAGGTGCCAAAACAGGACCTATCTTACAGGGCTCTGACAGATGGGGACAGATCAGGGCAGGAGTAGGGGGAACTCCTCTGCTGGCCCACTGTGGGCCAAAGTGGTTCCTGAGTGATGGCAGGGCCACCACATTCTATGGCAACTCCTTGTCCCTCACAGACATCCAATCAATGCTCTGCATTTAAGGTTTCCCCCCTCAAATGGTAGATAATGACTCAACAGAAAAGAAGGCATTACTTGTCCAGGGCAGAATTCTTTTGTAGGGGGACTCTGGGGGAGTTCATGTCAACAGCCCTCAAAACCTTATGCAGGAATAAACCCAGAGAGCAGAAGGAGAACAGTGACTATATCGGCAATAAGGCGAGGGAGCACGAACACGTATGTCTCCTGCTCCTGGTGGGAAGGGTTCAGAGTATTCCTCAGATCCTCGAAGGAACCTCGTCCCCGAAATGCTGAGTTCCTGGTTTGGAATTCCTTCTAACACCTGCAGGCCTTCCAGTCTGTCTTTTCTTTTTCATTTGTATTTTTAGACAAGGTCTTGCTCTCTTGCCCTCAGTAGAGTGAAGTGGTGTCATAATGGCTCACTGGAGCCCCAAATCCTGGGCTCAAGGAATCCCCCTGTCTCAGCCTCCCAAGTAGCAAGGACGATGAGTACACATCACGCCTGGCTAATTATTTTTAGTAGAGACTGAGTCCTGCTATTGCTTATGCTGGTCTCAAACTTCCAATTCCAAATGATCCTCCCACCCCACCCCCTCCCAGAGTGCTAAGATTATAGGTGTGAGCCACTGTGCCCAGCCCAGTTTCTCTTTTGGGCAAAGCATCTGCTGGTATGCTGACATTGGCTCCTCCAGATCCCAGAAATCAGAATCAAATGGGTGGTGTGAGTCCCCCTGTCTCCTCCAATGAAGTTCAAGGCCAAGTTGGTCTCAGTGTGGAGGAACTAGTTCCTGGTAAGCTTCCAAATGGAAATCTTACCTGTGGAAAAGGTGATACAACTTACATTTTTGATGTCTCTTGCATCCTAAAAAAATTCTAAGAATCTACATGAAAGACACTGACAAAGGACCAGGAAGTTTCTTACCTCCTCTGGACGGCTGATCTCGATCCCTTCTGGGCCTGTGATACCCAAATCTAGTGCCTCCTTAGCACCCTGAACAACAGCAACAGAAAGAAAATTGAGAGAACTATAGAGATAACTATGTAAGAAAATAGTGAACCCAAAGATCAGTAAAATCTGCTAGACAAAGCCTGTTGCAACAGACTTGCAACTCTTCTCAGTTTGATAAAATCTTCTAAAGAGGGCAGGACACCTGTGTAGTAGGGTTCTCTTGATTCTCTTTTTTTTGGAGGGGGGGATGGAGTCTCACTCAGTTGCCTCGGGGTTGAGTGCCATGGGGTCATAGCTCACAGCAACCTCAAACTCTTGTCTCAGCCTCCTGAGTAGCTGGGACTACAGGTGCCCGCCACAACGCCTGGCTATTTCTAGAGACAAGGTCTCACTCTGGCTCAGACTGGTTTTGAACCTGTCAGCTTAGGCAATCCACCCAGCGTGGCCTCTCGGAGTGGTAGGATTACAGGCATGAGTCACCGCACCCCGCCCAGGCTCTCCTGATTCTCATTTCAAAATGACTAGACATATCTTTTTCTCTTAAAAATATAGGTTTTATATTTTTAAATATTTTTATAATATTCAGTGCCTGTGGCTCAAGCGGCTAAGATGCCAGCCACATACACCTGAGCTGGCAGGTTCGAATCCAGCCTGGGCCCACCAAACAACAACGATGGCTGCAACAAAAAAATAGCCGGGCGTTGTGGTGGGTCCCTGTAGTCCCAGCTACTTGGGAGGCGGAGGCAGGAGGATCACTTGAGCCCAGGAGTTGGAGGTTGCTGTGAGCTGCAATGCCACAGCACTCTACGCAGAGTGACAGCTTGAGGTTGTCTCAAAAAAAAAAAAATACTAGCCAACAGGTGTGGGACACCAAAGACAGCACTACTGATTGGTTTGAAAGTCAGAATTTTCTCATTGGAAATCTAGACAAGTCTCTAGCTTCCAGCAAGTCCTGGGCTAGCCCTTGCTTCAAGACCTAGGAATACATAGAAGCTCATCTTTCTTGGTACCAGTGAACAGATTTCTACATGTATAATATTTCAGCTCCTCTGAAGAAGTAAAGGCAAGTGGAAAGGTGACCATGATTTATTCTGTATGTCAAATCTCATTTAAAATATTTCTAAGAAGTGTTCTAAATTATCTGCTACAATGGAATTTAAATATATCATTAAGATTAAGACATTATTACCTATGACCTAGAAATCTTTTTAAATCACAGAGAGTTTCATTTTTTACAGAGTAGAAACGTTTGAATTTTCTGACCAAGATCTGTTGTCTGGGCTGTTCACTTCTTACACTTTGTTTTACACTTTGTTTTATCTGAACCCCGAAGGATCAATGATGGGTGGTCAGGAATCCCCCTGAGGATTGGCTCCACTGGATCTCCCCACCCAAATGACATTCTCCATCGCAGACTTGCCTCGGACACGAGCTCCCCATTTTCAGCGTGGACTCGGGCGATTGCCCCAATGTCTTTGCAAGCGTGGAACACTTGGTACAGCTCACTGTCTCGAAGCATGTATAAGTCCTTGTAGGTCATGAACATCTGGAAAGAGTTGACCCCCTTTTCCCTCACCAGCGTCTCCATTTCTGCTTTCACCTGGGGAGCAAAGGGCAATGACACGTAAGCACAGTCACTCAAGAGCTGACTGACAGCCCAGAGGGCAGGAGATGTGAGGCCCAACCCAGCTCAGCTGCTTGAGTCGCCATATGACCACCCACCACTTCTCTCTTTCCTCCCACCGTCCTCAGGGTGGGCACCTGAGCAAATGGGTGCAGGAGTACTTTGAAAACTGTCAAGCATGACACAATTATAGGAACCACATTGTTGCATTATAGGCATGTTTTTCCCGTCACATAGGCTTGTCCTTAGTTTCTGCCTTGAAACCAGCCCTACTGGTTAAAATAGGATTAATGTTTATTCCTCGGGCCTGCACCCCCAGCATCCAAATGGAAGCAATTTTACAAAGAAGGCACACTAATGTTAAAAACACAGAGAACCTGGAAAATCGACTTTAGGAACAAAGCAAATCATGAACAAAGCTATGAGACTAAGGATATTCACCCCGACATTGGTTATACTAGGGGGGAGAAATGGAACCAACATTGGATTGACAGCAGGAAAATAATGTCAGGTTTATCTATTTGACAGAACACTTGGTGGTCATTGCACAATGGCCATGAAGACCATGCAGCAGAACAGAAAACGCTCACACTTAAGTGCAAAAGTCCCTCCGTGAAAGACTGTGTGAGAGACTGGGAAGAAGTAAGTTAAACTAACAATGGGGGTCGAGTTGGGTTACTGGATTACGCGCTTCCTTTCTTTTCTATTTTTAACATTTGTAATTAGAAAAATGTATTTCATTATTATAAAAAGGAATTTGAAATTCTTTTTTTTTGCAGTTTTTGGCCGGGGCTGGGTTTGAACCCACCACCTCTGGCACATTGGTTTGGCGCCCTACTCCTTTGAGCCACAGGCGCCGCCCAGGAATTTAAAATTCTAGACACATGAAAGTCCTTATCACCTCTGGGAACTTAGGAATGGCTGGCCTGGCCTCTGTGTTGCCAGGAGTCTAAGTGGATCCTCTACTCTAAGCCAACTCCAAGGGAAGGGAATGGAGAGAGGTTTGGAGGGAGAGGTCGCTTGCCCAAGAGGGGGTCCCAAAAGGAGACCCCCCATCTGAGATAAGCACGATCTGCTTATCTCCAGATAAGCATCTGGCACTCAGCACGATCTGCTACTCCAGTCTGGTACAGGAAGAGGGGCCTTCATGCTGTGAGGGTTGGGGAGCTCCAAGGCCTTCTATAAGCGCCAGGTCAGGGAAAATGGAAGACAGTGGGTAAACCCTCAGTTCAAGGCTAAACTTGAGGGCAGAAGTACAGTGAGGACTTAAATGGCCATCTCAGAAGGGAGTTAGGCCCATTAGAGGCAGGGTCAGCAACTAAAGAACTTCGTAAAACTTCCTGATGCTTGTTATTTTCTTGATTCCAGGGCACCCACCAAAGTACTGGCACATGGGACTTAATGATTAATCGGTGGAGGAATGAATATCCAGGCTGCTTCCCCAGGGTGATAAGGAGTAAAACTCCAGAAACAAAGCAAAATCAAAATGCCTATCTGTTTTCAGGAAGAGCAAGGAAGCAGGAACCCAGGGACAGGAGACTGGATTCAGGACCTGGGCCTGTGCAGGGGGAGGACAGGAAAGCCAAAAGCCAGGGGCACAGACACAAAAAGAAGGCACAGGGGCTGAGCTGAGCTCCCACAGGAAGGAGGCACACTTAGGGACATGAGTACCAGGTGGTACAGAGTTAGGACAGAGCCCTCAGTTTGGAGAGCTCTGCTCAGTGATGTCAATGCTCAGCATGAATATAGCAGTCACTCTGCACCTGACCTGCTCAGCCTAGTGCCCGGCAGCACTGTGATGAGGTGACGCTTCACGTAAGCATCAGGAGATGCTAAGAGCCTGGTGGTCAGAGCAAGTCCTGGCCTCTGGCCTTGGACTCTCTGTTGCAGCGCAGATCTCCACATGCCTGCTCAAAAACGGGGTGCTTAAGCTAAGCAAGACAGGCCTACACACCCCACTTATGGAAGGACTCCTAGCTGTTTTTTCTTTTGGCATTAGGGGGTGCAATGTTGGTGAGAAGGGTGCCCCACATAGGCAGGAAGGCCTCACACTCCAGCTGGCTCAGACCAAATGGCCCCCCTGCCCGAGAGATCCCTGAACCTTCTTTCATGGTTACCTTGGGTGCCCACCAGGTGATCCCCACATGGAGGGCGTAGTCACAGCAGACCTTGGGGTCGGCCAGCGCCCGACACTTCTCATAGGCATCCACGAGGGAGGTCTCTTTGTCAGGTAGGACGTGGCCGATGATCATGGTGGTGCCTCCAACAAGCGCTGCCTGAGGGAGATGGGAAAAAGGCAGTATTATCACAGCTCTGCCTGAACCCAAGTTACTGACGTCCTGAGACACGATCCCTGGGGGTACATTCAGGACAACCACAAACTACCTCACGAGGGGCTGCAGCAATGTTTGGGAAATGGTCAGGAGCTGTACAGAGGTGCAGGAGCTAGTATGTGACCTGCACCATTATGGTGGCTCCACAAACCTGCTTGTTTCCCAGTTTGGGGTTCAGCTTGGCACTTCAGAAAAAAACACTTAGCGTGTTACCAAGCCTAAGGCCAATCCTATTTTTCCAATGAGAAGATTCTCTCTCTAAGCAAATTCTAGCCAACTTGAATATACAGATGGCATATAAAAATGTCTCTATGATCTAATATAATAATATAACATGGATGGCATAATCAAATGTCTAATTATAATATTTATTAGTTGAGTTATATACATATACTTAAACCATAATGTATAAAATGTCACTTTAGATTTATTTCCACCTGTCTTGAGATAGAGCACTTTCTCGATGCATTTATGTAGTGAAAATTGGTCCTACTCACAATCTTCATAAGTACTTCTTTAGAAAAAAATCTTTAAAAGACCTCACTCAGGGTAGCGCCTGTGGCTCAAAGGAGTAGAGCACCGGCCCCATATGCTGGAGGTGGTAGGTTCAAATCCAGCTCCAGCCAAAAACTACAAACAAACAAACAAAAAAAAAGTTAAAAAAAAAAAGACCTCACTCAGAATCAATAATCACAAAGCATACCTCCAGGAAAAATTACTCAGTCTGTATTAAAGAGCCCCTCCCCAACTTTTTCAAAACTAATTTGGCCAGGTGACTGCCACGAACTTCCAAAACCAGCATTGACCAAAGGCTATTTCAGGCTAATGTGTTGTTCCCAAACAAAACTTTGTCATTAAAATGAAAATCAATGTGAGAGTCTTTGTGAGGCCTCTAATACAAAGTGACTTTTCTTCTGATGAAAAAAGTCGGAAATATCCTGTCCTTCTATCCGAATCCTTACAGTGTGATTTGAAATCACAGCTCCAAGGTCAAGTCCCTACCCCAGTGCCTCTTAATTGGATAACCACAAAACCAGGTTACTGAACTTCACTGAGGTACCTACTGAACTTCACTCTACCTACACATGTGGGACCGTTTCCATGTTGGACAGCTGTGAGAGTCACGTAAAATGTTGCTCATGGAACGGGTTTGGTAAGGTTTTGTCCTACTATGTGTTTAACGAGTCAGAACTAAGGTGTTTATTTGTTTTCTGCAGGAGAGAAAAAGAACACAATGAAGTTATCTTAATGATTTCATGCTGCTCTATTCAGTTAAGTCCTCAATCACAGCTTAGAAATACTGCTGGGATACACAGGACTGCAAAAAAATTTAGTTCAGGGGCCCGGTGGAAAATTAAAATGAAAAATTTCCCAACCTTGATTTTCCACAACGCTGTCTGGGCCACTGAGAATACACCCTGGCTTGTGCCTGAGTACAGGCTATCTGCATCACTTAAAGCGACCAATAGAGGGTGGTGTTGTGCAGTTATGTGTAGGAGACTTGCGGGGGGGGGGGGGGGGGGGGGGGTAGCCCCCCAGTTTTTTGGGTTACAAACAGCTTAATTT